>CM022298.1:44841854-44928621 GCA_011799875.1 Thinopyrum elongatum | reverse complement strand
CGTCAAACCTGATCATCCTCCTCTAACAATGATGATGCGAAGATTCCATCAATGGTACATGAAAACCTGCAGCGAGTCTGGGAGGGATACTTTGACGCTAAGAATTAAAGATGAGCACGTCCTCGTTGGAATGGATCAGTTGTTTGTTGCATTTGACAAGTTATTCCAGTTATACAATCAAAAGGCCCTCGACAAAACAATCTTGACTTGCTACTGTCTGTAAGTACTACTTCTGTAATTAAGTCTCTATATATAGCTCAGCTCTTTCATTGCATGGATATATAATTATCCTCACTATATATGCAGATTGAAGATCGTCGAATGCAGAAAAGCACAATCTATGACATTGGGTTCATTAACCCAAATGTCATACATGAATGGACGGTTAAAAAGAATGTCGAAGAAACGAGGGACAACTTGCTACAATCGTGCTTAAAAATCAAAACAAAGATACAATACTCTTCCTTACAAACTTCAAGTGAGTTTACTGTCTTGTGCATATTCGGTTCCCTACTCGAGGTTTAGTAATGTAATTGATGAGTTATGCATGCGTGCGTAGCTTTCACTTTATTCTGTCTTGTGCATATTCGGTTTCCCTACTCTGAGTTATAGTAATGTAATGATGAGTTTATGCATGCGTCTGCCAGCTTCCACTTTATTCTGCTGGAGATTAAGCTTGGGCGGGGACTAGTAACCGTCTTAGACTCGAGACGAAAAGATCCCAGGAGTATGCGGACATGACTGAAATGCTCCAGAAGGAAGTTCAATCCGTCATTATCGCACCATATCGGCAACTTTGTTCATTTCCTGATATCAAGTAATTATTTTCTTGTCTGGCAGGGTTTGGAAGAGTTACCGGAATTGCTTCGGACTGCCAGGGAGCTGCGATTAAGACCACCCAAAGTAAGTACTACTAGCTAGTTCCGCGCATCTCCCATTGATTCTAGTTTCATCAATACCATTTGTAAGCTTGATTATCAGTTTGATTGAACTCTATTTCTCGTAAAGTGCTTGTGGCAGGAAGCCGGGAATTGATTTTTGTGGATACTACGTTTGCGGTTCATCCATAACTCGACCTCTGAGGCGGGGCTACTCTGACAAACAATATGAGTGCGTAAGCAATAATATTCACAATTTTTTTTTATTACCATCATTTGTGTTGATTTCATTCAATATATGTATTGCACCCCCTTCTTCAAATTAGATGGTGGAGATGCGGGATGAACTCCTACCACCGATCGCATACGAGCAATTCAAGAGGAATTGGCGGGTTTCTTCTTGACCACGTCATAAATCCAACGGAGAATACCAAGTGGAACTTGACATTAGATGTTAGGATTGTAAGAGATCTTATATTGTATATATGTAGCTAGTAGCGTCGGATAATATCGAAAACTTGTTGTTCGACCAATCTCTCGGAGAAAGAGAGGTCGATCACTTCTCTCTGTATATGTTCATGACGATCTTGTGGTACTTAAGGTTTCTTCATTTGCTACTAGCTAGCTGTCGAGTTCTCTCTATACGTATAGTAACTAGCGTCGACCAAGCACGGAGAAAGAGAGGACACTTCTCTCTATTAGCTTGCTAACACAATATGAAACCCCTAAATTAACCCTCCAAAACCCCCCAACCCCCCCCCCCTTTCAAGAAAAAAACAAAAAAAACCCAGCTACTGCCAAATGCTGACGCGTGGATGCCTTTTGGTCCGTTTGGTGTTACCAACGGGACTAAAGGCCCTCCTGCCTGGGCTCCCCGCAGCGGCCAGTGGAGACCCTTTGTCCCGGTTCGTAAGCGAACTGGGACTAAAGGTTTTGGGCTTTAGTCCCGACCCTTTAGTCCCGGTTCCAGAACCGGGGGCTAATGGGCCTCTAGAACCGGACAAATGGCCTTTTTCTACTAGTGAGGAGGGAAATTTCAGAATTTGCAGTCCCGTTTGTTGAAGAGAATCATTGCTTGGGGCAACACCCTCTCGCTTGCGGGAAAATAAATTATGATTAAAGCCGTGCCCAAGCTATCCCCACGTACATTATGGGAGTTTTCAAGTTGCCGATGTCTGTTTGCGATGACTCAACAGAATGGTGAGGAACTTTTGGTGGGGGCTCCGCTGAAGGCCAGAGGAAAACTCATTGGATTGCATGGCCGAAAATCCTAGCTCATAAAACGAAGGGCTTGTCGGGATTCAGAGATTTCCGAGTGTTTACCAGGCTCTCTTGCTCGCCAGGCTTGGCGGCTGCTTACTAAGCCTAACAGTTTATGTGCGCAGGTGCTGAAAGCTAGGTACTACCCCAGATGGAAGATTGGAGGACACGGTATCTCAGGAAATGCCTCTCCGACATGGCAGGCCATACAGTATGGCTTGGAGCTACTAAAGAAGGGCATCGTCTAGCGGGTCGGGGAAGGCCAGCATCCGCATCTGGCGGGATCGGGGATACCGAGGGAGCCATCGCGCAGCCGTCTCCCTCCAGGGCACATGAGGCTTCGGCGGGTGTCCGAGCTCAGCCCGGATGGGGAGTGGCATATGGACCTGCTCCGGCGCCACTTTCTGCCGGCAGATGTCGACTCGTCGTCAGTATCCGCACTTCATCACGCATTACCGACGACATTATCGCATGGGCTCCAGAGAGAAATGGGATTTCACCGTTCGATCCGCCTATCGCTTTGCCATGGATGAGCACGAGCGTCCATCGGCTTCAGCCACGAGCAGGGCACCGGAGAGGTCGTCGCGCTATCTGGAAGATCATATGGTGGTGCCCTGCTCCCCCGAAGGTACGCGTGTTTGCTTGGAGAGTTGTTACAAATTCACTTGCACCTGCAAACAAATTCTCATCCGACCACCTCGAGATCACTGATATATGTCCCCTTTGTGGTGTGGAACGAGAGGATGGTTCCAGCGTTCTGCAGGTGGTCCACTAGCGAAGGAACTATGGCATGCGGTGGCATTGGATTGGTCTATACAACGTTGAAGCCATCCGGAACGCTGGGCCGGAGTGGCCTTCACACTCCTGGAGCGCTGGATGAGGTGACAAGGATGATTGTGCTCTTGGTGATGTGGAGGATTTCACATGTGCGGAATGAAATAACACACGAGAAGAAACCCCCCCGCCCACAGAAGCATCTCGAGCTTCCTTCAGGAGTATATCAACTCACTCTTATGCCTGCAGCAATACCCTAATGGAGATGTGGCCAAGGGTAAGATGGTGCTTAATACACCACCGATGCGCACTAACAGCACGCGCCTCCCAAGGAGGAGCGTGGTTGGGCTGCTCTGGCACTGGCAGTACCAAGCTTAATGCAGATGGGAGTTCATCCCAGCGACAGGAGCGGCTGGAGGGGGATGGTCCTTCGAGATTCTCAATGCGAGATCATCTTTAGTGCCTGCAGAGAGATACGAGCATGCGATAATGCGCTGGGCAGAGTTAGCGGCGTGCCGGAGGGCTGGAGCTGGTTCTCTTACCGCGACGAACACACCCATAAGTCGAGCTTGACTATACGGAGGCGGTTGTCCATGATCACAGCGGAGGGAGGACGCGGTCGGTCCATCGGATCGTGTTGAGGACACTAAGAGACTAGTAGCGACGGACGGGAGAGAGGTCTCTTTAATCTTGTTTGCGTTAGCAGAACAAAGTTAGTCATGAGCTCGCCAAGTATGGGTAGACGACTCCCACACACGCGTGTTTGTTGCACTCAGGATTAGACCTCATTGTAAGCTTGGCTCGGCTAAGAGACTCCATGAGTAATGAGAAATCCCTTTTCACCCGCAAAAAACTAAAGAAACTTGCACCGCGGCACAATCCCCCCCTCCCCATTGTTCCATTGCATTCAAAGCAAAAGATACCCCCCCCCCCCAACCCCCCCCAACACACACACTATAGAATAAATTAAATAAAGCCAGATTAAACATACTCGGCGAGGGCCAGATTAAACTCGGCTTATTGTAAGTCGAGTGTTGCACCCGGCTTATGCCCCTAGCTTATATTAGACTTCTTACACGGTGTAAGCCAAAATCCTAATTACGGACACTTGGCTTACCTATAAGCCGAGATCAAAACAATGACTCTGGTGAAATAAAGCAACATGGCGGCAGGCCGGTGCTAACGAAAGTGCCACGTTGCACCCGCATAAGCCGACTGTGTTTGTTTAAGCCAAGATTCCCTATAGTACATGGTGTGCAGGTAAGCTGAGTGCGTAGTAAAACACCCTCGGCCTATAAGAAAACTGGCCAATGCCATTTGATCCAGGGAGCTATCAGTACGTGCCACGTGGCCGGTAAGCCGAGTGCATTTTTGCATCGCACTCGGCTTAGAGACCATATTGCTTTTTTTGGTTGCTTGTGAAACAACTCTGCAATTCAAACAACAATATATATAGATCTATATCCAACATGTCCAACAAGTTCACAACCATATATATAGAACTAAGCATGCATGCATATGAGATATGACCGTACAACCATATTGAACCAAGTTGTGGAACCAAGATGCATCATAACCAAAGGACGAAATTCCCCAGTTCACAACATAGCATAAGTTCACAACCAAGGTTGAGTTCGAAGTTCACAATAAGAATAAGATAAGTTCGTGAACAACAAACACCACAACACGGAGCCAGAAGATGACCTCCGTGGAGGCGAGCTCTGGATATGCTTGGTCATAACATTTATATTTTGCTGAAGCATATCGAGTCCGCTTGATAGACTGACATGATAGAGTCGTAGCTCCAGGATGAGAAAAAATAAGCAAAAACGACATGTCAGTTAAGGAAAAAAAAACAGGATATATATTTTCCATAAAATTTTTCTTCTAGTTTTGTGCTCAAACCACAAACGGTGTGAAGGTGCTTTTAAGGGGCATCTTCAACATGAACCCACAAAACGTCGCAAAAAATCCGTACCGGCGTGCCGGTCGCACTTTGTCATCCAACACGACACCCACGTTCACAGATGCATCTAGGTTGTCCGAAATCCCGCAAACCGAATGCAGACCAGAGGAGTGTATTAATGTTGGAAGAGTATCATATGGAACAAACATTCGATGGAAACCACGCAAAACACAATGTTTTAAAGTAAAAAAAATAAAAAAACAAGGAATTTAAAAAGGGGATGTTCTATTGACATGCAAAATTCCAAGTTCAAAGACATTAAGGATGTGAGCTATGGATGAAGTAACAAAATCAACATTGAATAGTGCCGAACAGTAACATATACTATTCATTGCTGGATTTGTTTTTTTATAGCTCGCATCCTGTCATGTGTTTCAACTTAGAATTTTGGATGACAATAGAATATCGCCCTTAATATCCCGTATTTTTTTTAGGTTTTTGGAAAGTTTCAAAACATGATTTTTATAAAGTTTTCTTTGAGTGTTGGTTTCCATACGATGCTCCCTAATGTTGAACCTATTAGGCCTTGTCGGTTCACACCCCTCCTCAAGAGGATTGGAGGAATTTGGACTTGTAGGGGATTAAATCCACTCAATCCCTGCCAAACCCCCTTCAAATCCCTGTCAACCGAACACAACACTACTGCAGGAATGCCTAGCAGTGGCGGGTGCAAAAGGGCATTAGTGCAGGCTAGGGGCCCAGGCAAGCCCGCCATTGACTTCTTGCCACTGGTAACAGGACCAGTGGCGGGCGTCGGCCCGCCACTGTTAATCAGTTAGCAGTGGCGGGCAGAAAATCTGGCCCGCCACTAGTAACTCGAATAACACTAGCGGTTTTTACTTTATACCAGTGGGTGCACCTAGTCATGCCGCCATTGCTAGTTGTTTCAGGAATTAAAAAAAATTCCACGTACTGTACTGTGAAGTACACAGTACAGTTCATGTATATATGTTTGTCACATATTACATACAATAGCATATAGGTTGGCATCCAGCGCACAAATTTACATACTTCATCATCGATTTACAAATTTACATAGGCTTGCACAGAGATTCAATGTTCTTAATAGATAGTAGAAGAAAGTAGGAAGAATGAAATGGCCGAATATGGTAGATGTGCTCCTCCTAGTAGCTTTCTGCTCAACTATTCTTTCCCAATTGAATAGTAAACCCAACACCATGTACATAAACACCATGTGGATCATCATTTTCTCGGCCTATCTGCAAGTGAAACTGTTTCATCACAGAACCAATGACTATTAAAAATGGAATTGCACACCAATGAAATGACTAGATAAAGTGAATCGAAAAGTTTCAGCTTGTGCTTCATACTGATAAAGTTCAGTTCACCATATCTTAAGCTATATATACAAGTTGAAGATGTGTAATTCGGCTCAATTTCAATAGTGCAGCCAAGGAAAAGCATTTGGCACCAACACCATGCAAATGTTTCAAATGGAAAGGACAAAGAGAGCTATTAAATAGGAATGCTTTATAGCACTATTTGTGCGTCTATAATTAGTACTCTGGAGCAAGGGATACATTCATAATTCAGACTGTGTGTAAACAAAATCACAATAGTAGTACTACAAGATCACTATCAATCGCGTGCGCACACACAACACACACAATATATTAATCTGGGATATTTCTCACTATCAATCACACTAGCAGGACTAGCTAAAGGCACATTTGCAGACAACAACAATAAGATGATAAACTACAAACAAACAACCATATAGTTGCACGATGCAATGCGAACATTGAGAGTAAGACTTATCTTGAGGTTGAAATCTTCTAAATACGAAGATGAAGAATAGGAAGAAGCACAGGTGGCACGGCTTGTGGTACAGAGGCAGTGCTTGAGATACCTGCATCTATGAAACAAAAAGAACAGAACTATGTTACGCAAAACAGAAACTGCATGATCTGCATTCAGGATCAAACATGTCTGCAAGTCTGTATATCTTGTGAACCTTGCATAATAAAAATACTATATTAGCTTCCCTTGAAATCCTGAAGTTTTGTTGCTGGTTGATATATATTATTCTCTCAGTCGATTACCATCACAACACAAGAGAAGAAATTCTAGATGCCAACAAGTACACAGGACCATCAAAAGAATGTGTTTGCAGAACTGAAGCACAAAACAAGCTTCACATCAAAGATTTCATAGGATCACATCTAGTTTACATCAACATAAGAAACAAAATGATTCACCTTTGCATTGGGGGTTCTTCTACTTGAGGTAGTTGCCGATGCCAGTGATGGTGGTGCTGCTTCCAATCCCTCCGGTGACGTAGATGTCGACCTGCATACATACAAAAGCCACGAATTTGCTACCCAGGTTTTGCAAGGGACAAAGTAGGTACTAATGTAGGATTCGGACAAATGGTGGCACAAATCCTGAAGCATGTAGAGTACTAAAAATATTTTCCACCAAAAAAGGAGTACTGAAGAAGATAGTTACATGTATGTACAGAAAACAAATTGGCCTTCCATCAAGCATATACCATTTAACATGGTACACTTATTACACAATTCTAGGATAGAAGCTTGATGTAAAATCATCAATTTATGACAGAAGCATATAACCATTGAACAGTGGTCTGCTCTTATGTACGGGATAGACAACATAAGAATTCTAGTATGCAAGGGAAGAGAATTATACTGAGCACAGTCTGCTATGTATATTTCTTCAAAAACTATTTCACATCAGAGAACTAAGTCGCAAAATAATAAAGGGCACTTAGCTGGTTCAAAGTATCATATAAAACTCAAGTAAATGAAAAGTTGATTGAACTAAATATCATATATTTTTATATTCTCCTCCAAAGAACATGAAAGCTCAATGATAATGTACAAATAACAAGCAAGGAATGGAGGGACAAAAGGGTCACTGCTTCTGTAGTGGAAGCTGCAGAGCTACGTGCGACCCTCCCCCTGCTGCTCCTCGAGCAGGACAAGTCCGGCGGCTGTTAGGCTCCTGGAACTGCAGCTGCACCTTCTTCCGGAAACTGGATTAACCAGGTCACGCTGCACGCTCTCTTGCCGTGTAACGTCCTCCGCGCCATGGTGATCTGCAGCAAAGGCGCGGATAGGAGGAAAGGCGGATCTCGGCACTGTCAATCACAAACACAACATTAATCTAGATTTTTCTCACTGTCAATCACACTAGTAGCAGTTCAGAACATTCACAATAAACAAGGAAATTTGCAGCTCAATCTGGTTACACCAAAAGGTCAACACACAGCGATCTTTCTCTTTGGTAACTCCATCTACAACACAATTTTCAGTTCATAAATATACATCATCTAAATTCCATACAAATTCAATCTAGAAAATGGCAGTAGCAGTTATAGACAGCTCACAATTTTAATTGACAATAACACTAGAATAGACAGTAGAGCATGCCTCCAACACAACCAGAACAAGATAAAATAATTGACAAGTTTCACGTACGAAGGCTACAGTTTCTTGTAGATCAATTAAACTACTAGCTAGCTTGGTTGCTTCTTTGAGCTAGCTTCACAGCACGTCTAAAACTCCTGGTGAATGATCTAGGGATCAAAATCCAAACTT
Source organism: Thinopyrum elongatum (assembly GCA_011799875.1). NCBI lineage: Eukaryota > Viridiplantae > Streptophyta > Magnoliopsida > Poales > Poaceae > Thinopyrum > Thinopyrum elongatum. The sequence continues at coordinate 44,920,162 of CM022298.1, read as the reverse complement.
CATTGGGTAAAATAAGTTGCTTTTAAATCCCAACTTGTGTACATCTCAGAAAAAGTCCCAACTAATCTGTGAGCTGCAACTATCTTTGCTGTATTGTACATCTCATAAATCGTCTTAACTAATCAGTGAACTGTTTCACTGATAGCGCGAGGAGCCCGTCTTTCCATGAGATGATAACTATCGATTTGGTGGAGTTGACTTTGACGATCCAACTAGGAACGTGCAACAATGTTGCGCCTTAGCAATCGCTAAACCGATCTCCTGAGGTTACTGACGATGCCGGAAGCATGATCAGTCTGACCACGAATGTCTATTCCTACATGCAATCGAAGAACAAGTAAATATTGCGAATATATATGAAGTATTGATAAAGTGGGATCCGAAAGCGGTCTTGGTCTGGTCGTTGGACACAAACGAAGTACACGAAATTGCAATGGCTAACTTTTAACTAAACAAATCCAGGGAAAAGATACTAGATTGATTACTATATAGGAGCAAGGAATGGCAGCTAAGGAGGTGGGAGGACGTCCAAGTAGCCTAAACTAACGCCAGGTCGTACAAGGCCAATGGCCAAGTGGGAGGTCGATGCAACACCTTTGGACTTGTAGTTTGACTCATATGCTGGTAGCGTCAGATTGTTTGTCAATATTTCAACTCTCCGGGCGAATTTGAAGGCGAATCCATTTGGTCGGAAAGAGCAGAAATCTACTTTTTAACAAAAAAATAATCACCAATTCGGAGTTCGTATGAAAGAGATCTTGGCGTTTTGAGTCAGGTATGTCTGTGAGTCCAAATCTAAGCTAGAACGTGAGAGACTTGGACTCCATCTTTTGGCCCAAAGTGACACGAGAGAACTTTTTAAACATCACCTAAACTTCTCCTTTTTCCCTTATCTTCATATGTGGATGTACAAATATCCCATACACCTCACAAATATGGATGTATGCAATATTTTTGGTGTATCAAGGTAGTCATGTCCTACATCCTCCCTTCTGAAAACAAAAGCCATCCTCGGTGTGCTTAATCTGAAATATGACTAACAAAGAGACAAGGTGTACATGTTGTATAGGATATGTCATCCATTTTTACCTCCCTTGGTTTTTGCACATATGACACATGGATACATGAGTAACTTTCATAGTTCATAATATAAAGCCAAAATATTATCATAAGAAATAGAAGGCATGAAATATTGCAACTAGTTGCACATATAATTGAAGCTCTTATTCATATCAAAAGATTGACAGTGTTCATCATTAAACCATCCCAACATTGGTGAATAAACCTTACTTCACTAGTAGAAAATAGGCTTTGGTTCAGGGCAGAGAAGGGTATTAATTCCGGTTCTCTTACGAACAACGGGACCAATGGGTGCATCAGTCGGTTTGTGAGGCAGAGCGCCGGCGGGCCTCGGGGGCATAGGTCCGGTTCATCGACCTTTGGTCCCGGGTCCAGACAGAAGAACCGGGACCAAAGGGCCTTCGATCCTGGCGCAGCCCCTTTAGTCCCAGTTGATGGCTGGAACCAGGACTAAAGGTCAGGCTTCTGTCCGTTCTAGCCAACCACGGGACTAAAGAGAGCTATATATACCCTCGCCCCTGTACAACCTATCCTCTGTTTTGGCGTGTGGGAGGTGTGTGCTGCGCTGCTTGTTCTCTTCATGCATGCACATGAGGTGTTCGATAAAATGTCCGAGCACACTTAAGCTTTCTCCTCTCCAAGCTCACATTGCAGCTCCATTTTCCCAAAGTAGTCTAGGTTTGGCCGTCCGTCCCTTCCCGTCCCCGTCCTCACCACCTTCGATCGCCGCGCCGATATCCGTCGCCGCGACCACCACCGTGGTGAGCCTCTTGTTCTTATCTTTTTTAAAGAAAAAAATTCACTTGTTGATTTAGTAGAACTTGTATGATTTTCTTACTTTTATATGTTTGTTATTATATAGTGCCATGGTTTTGTATCCGCCCCTTGGGCCCTCATCCTGTCTAGATTTGGATGTGGTATCGATTTCTTCATTGATTTTTTTCATTTCGTGGGGGTGGGGTTGGGTTTTTGGAGGGTTTAATTTAGGGTTTTCAATTTGTTAGCAGCTAATAGAGAGAAGTGTCCTCTCTTTCTCCGTGCTTGGTCGACGCTAGTTACTATACGTATAGAGAGAATCGACACGCTAGCTAGTAAGCAAATGGAAACCATTAAGTACACAAGATCGTCATGAACATATACAGAGAGAAGTGATCGACCTCTCTTCTCGTGGCTTTCAAGAAAAAAACAAAAAACCCAGCTACTGCCAAATGCTGACGCGTGGATGCCTTTTGGTCCCGTTTGGTGTTACCAACCGGGACTAAAGGCCCTCCTGCCTGGGCTCCCCGCAGCGGCCACGTGGAGACCCTTCTGTCCCGGTTCGTAAGCGAACTGGGACTAAAGGTTTTGGGCTTTAGTCCCGACCCTTTAGTCCCGGTTCCAGAACCGGGGCTAATGGGCCTCTAGAACCGGGACAAATGGGCCTTTTTCTACTAGTGAGAGGGAAATTTCAGAATTTGCAGTCCCGTTTGTTGAAGAGAATCATTGCTTGGGGCAACACCCTCTCGCTTGCGGGAAAATAAATTATGATTAAAGCCGTTGCCCAAGCTATCCCCACGTACATTATGGGAGTTTTCAAGTTGCCGATGTCTGTTTGCGATGACCTCAACAGAATGGTGAGGAACTTTTGGTGGGGCTCCGCTGAAGGCAAGAGGAAAACTCATTGGATTGCATGGCCGAAAATCCTAGCTCATAAAACGAAGGGCTGTCTGGGATTCAGAGATTTCCGAGTGTTTAACCAGGCTCTCCTTGCTCGCCAGGCTTGGCGGCTGCTTACTAAGCCTAACAGTTTATGTGCGCAGGTGCTGAAAGCTAGGTACTACCCAGATGGAAGATTGGAGGACACGGTATTCTCAGGAAATGCCTCTCCGACATGGCAGGCCATACAGTATGGCTTGGAGCTACTAAAGAAGGGCATCGTCTAGCGGGTCGGGGACGGCCAGTCCATCCGCATCTGGCGGGATCGGTGGATACCGAGGGAGCCATCGCGCCAGCCTGTCTCCCTCCAGGGCACATGAAGGCTTCGGCGGGTGTCCGAGCTCAGCCCGGATGGGACGTGGCATATGGACCTGCTCCGGCGCCACTTTCTGCCGGCAGATGTCGACTCGATCGTCAGTATCCGCACTTCATCACGCATTACCGACGACATTATCGCATGGGCTCCAGAGAAGAATGGTATCTTCACCGTTCGATCCGCCTATCGCTTTGCCATGGATGAGCACGAGCGTCCATCGGCTTCAGCCACGAGCAGGGCACCGGATGGTCGTCGCGCTATCTGGAAGATCATATGGTGGTGCCCTGCTCCCCCGAAGGTACGCGTGTTTGCTTGGAGAGTTGTTACAAATTCACTTGCTACCTGGGCAAACAAATTCTCCCGACACCTCGAGATCACTGATATATGTCCCCTTTGTGGTGTGGAACGAGAGGATGGGTTCCATGCGTTCTGCAGGTGTCCACTAGCGAAGGAACTATGGCATGCGGTGGCATTGGATTGGTCTATACCCAACGTTGAAGCCATCCGGAACGCTGGGCCGGAGTGGCTCTTCACACTCCTGGAGCCGCTGGATGAGGTGACAAGGATGATTGTGCTCTTGGTGATGTGGAGGATTTCACATGTGCGGAATGAAATAACACACGAGAAGAAACCCCCCGCCCACAGAAGCATCTCGACGCTTCCTTCAGGAGTATATCAACTCACTCTTATGCCTGCAGCAATACCCTAATGGAGATGTGGCCAAGGGTAAGATGGTGCTTAATACACCACCGATGCGCACTACACAGCACGCGCCTCCCAAGGAGGAGCGTGGTTGGGCTGCTCTGGCACCTGGCAGTCCCAAGCTTAGCAGATGGGAGTTTCATCAGCGACGGGAGCGGCTGGAGGGGGCATGGTCCTTGAGATTCTCAATGCGAGATCATCTTTAGTGCCTGCAGAGAAGATACGAGCATGCGATAATGCGCTCGGGGGCAGAGTTAGCGGCGTGCCGGGAGGGCCTGGAGCTGGTTCTCTACCGGACGAACACACCCATTATAGTCGAGCTTGACTATACGGAGCGGCGGGTGTCCATGATCACAGCGCGAGGACAGGACCGGTCGGTCCATCGGATCGTTGTTGAGGACACTAAGAGACTAGTAGCGACGGACGGGAGAGAGGTCTCTTTTAATCTTTGTTGTCGTTAGCAGAACAAAGTTAGTCATGAGCTCGCCAAGTATGGTAGGAGCACTCCCCACACCGCTGTTTGGTTGCACTCAGGATTAGACCTCATTGTAAGCTTGGCTCTGGCTAAGAAGACTCCATGAGTAATGAGAAATCCCTTTTCACCCGCAAAAAACTAAAGAAACTTGCACCGCGGCCCAATCCCCCCTCCCCCATGTCCATTGCATTCAAGCAAAAGATACCCCCCCCCCCCCAACCCCCCAACACACACACTATAGAATAATTAAATAAAGCCGAGTATTAAACATACTCGGCGAGGGCCAGATTAAACTCGGCTTATTGTAAGTCGAGTGTTGCACCCGGCTTATGCCCCTCAGCTTATATTAGACTTCTTACACGGTGTAAGCCAAAATCCTAATTACGGACACTTGGCTTACCTATAAGCCGAGATCAAAACAATGACTCTTGGTGAAATAAAGCAACATGGCGGCAGGCCGGTGCTAACGAAAGTGCCACGTTGCACCCGCATAAGCCGACTGTGTTTGTTTAAGCCAAGATCTCCCTATAGTACATGGTGTGCAGGTAAGCTGAGTGCGTAGTAAACACCCTCGGCCTATAAGAAAACTGGCCAATGCCATTTGATCCAGGGAGCTATCAGTACGTGCCACGTGGCCGGTAAGCCGAGTGCATTTTTGCATCGCACTCGGCTTAGAGACCATATTGCTTTTTTTGGTTGCTTGTTGAAACAACTCTGCAATTCAAACAACAATATATATAGATCTATATCCAACATGTCCAACAAGTTCACAACCATATATATAGAACTAAGCATGCATGCATATGAGATATGACCGTACAACCATATTGAACCAAGTTTGTGGAACCAAGATGCATCATAACCAAAGGACGAAATTCCCCAGTTCACAACATAGCATAAGTTCACAACCAAGGTTGAGTTCGAAGTTCACAAATAAGAATAAGATAAGTTCGTGAACAACAAACACCACAAACACGGAGCAGAAGATGACCTCCGTGGAGGCGAGCTCTGGATATGCTTGGTCATAACATTTATATTTTGCTGAAGCATATCGAGTCCGCTTGATAGACTGACATGATAGAGTCGTAGCTCCAGGATGAGAAAAAATAAGCAAAAACGACATGTCAGTTAAGGAAAAAAAAACATGGATATGATATTTCCATAAAATTTTCTCTTCTAGTTTCTTCGTCGCTACAAACCACAAACGGTGTGAAGGTGCTTTTAAGGGCATCTTCAACATGAACCCACAAAACGTCCGCAAACATCCGTACCGAGCTGTCCGGTCGCACTTTGTCATCCAACACGACACCCCATCGGTTCACAGATGCATCTAGTTGTCCGAAATCCCGCAAACCGAATGCAGACCAGAGGAGTGTATTAATGTTGGGAAGAGTATCATATGGAAACCAACATTCGATGGAAACCACGCAGACACAATGTTTTAAAGTAAAAAAAATAAAAAAACAAGGAATTTAAAAAGGGGATGTTCTATTGACATGCAAAATTCCAAGTTCAAAGACATTACGGGATGTGAGCTATGGAAGTAACAAAATCAACATTGAATAGTGCCGAACAGTAACATCACTATTCATTGCTGGATTTGTTTTTTTATAGCTCGCATCCTGTCATGTGTTTCAACTTAGAATTTTGGATGACAATAGAATATCGCCCTTTTAATATCCCGTATTTTTTTTAGGTTTTTTGGAAAGTTTCAAACATGATTTTTATAAAGTTTTCTTTGAGTGTTGGTTTCCATACGATATGCTCCCCTAATGTTGAACCTATTAGGCCTTGTTCGGTCACACCCCTCCTCAAGAGGATTGGAGGAATTTGGACTTGTAGGGGATTAAATCCACTTCAATCCCTGCCAAACCCCCTTCAAATCCCTGTCAACCGAACACACACTACTGCAGGAATGCCTAGCAGTGGCGGGTGCAAAATGGGCATTAGTGGCAGGCTAGGGGCCCAGGCAAGCCCGCCATTGACTTCTTGCCACTGGTAACAGGCCACCAGTGGCGGGCGTCGGCCCGCCACTGTTAATCAGTTAGCAGTGGCGGGCAGAAAATCTGGCCCGCCACTAGTAACTCGAATACCACTAGCGGTTTTACTTTATACCAGTGGTGTGCACCTAGTCATGCCCGCCATTGCTAGTTGTTTCAGGATTTAAAAAAAATTCCACGTACTGTACTGTGAAGTACACAGTACAGTTCATGTATATATGTTGTTCACATATTACATACAAATAGCATATAGGTTGGCATCCAGCGCACAAATTTACATACTTCATCATCGATTTACAAATTTACATAGGCTTGCACAGAGATCATCAATGTTCTTAATAGATTAGAAAGAAAGTAGGAAGAATGAAATGGCCGAATATGGTAGATGTTGCTCCTCCTAGTAGCTTTCTGCTCAACTATTCTTTCCCAATTGAATTAGTAACCCAACACCATGTATCATAAACACCATGTGGAATCATCATTTTCTCGGCCTATCTGCAAAGTGAAACTGTTTCATTCACAGAACCAATGACTATTAAAAATGAATTGCACAACTGAAAATGACTAGATAAAGTGGAATCAGAAAGTTTCCCAGCTTGTGCTTCATACTGATAAAGTTCAGTTCACCATATCTTAAGCTATATATACAAAGTTGAAGATGTGTAATTCGGCTCAATTTCAATAGTGCAGCCAAGGAAAAAGCATTTGGCACCAACACCATGCAAATGTTTCAAATGAGAAAGGACAAAGAGAGCTATTAAAATAGGAATGCTTCTATAGCACTATTGTGTCGTCTATAATTAGTACTCTGGAGCAAGGGGATACATTCATAATTTCAGACTGTGTGTAAACAAAATCACAATAGTAGTACTACAAGATCACTATCAATCGCGTGCGCACACACACACACACATATATTAATCTGGGATATTTCTCACTATCAATCACACTAGCAGGACTAGCTAAAGGCACATTTGCAGACAACAACAATAAGATGATAAACTACAAACAAACAACCATATAGTTGCACGATGCAATGCGAACATTGAGAGTAAGACTTATCTTGAGGTTGAATATCTTCTAAATACGAAGATGAAGAATAGGAAGAAGCACAGTTGGCACGGCTTGTGGTACAGAGGCAGTGCTTGAGATACCTGCATCTATGAAACAAAAAGAACAGAACTATGTTACGCAAAACAGAAACTGCATGATCTGCACTTCAGGATCAAACATGTCTGCAAGTCTGTATATCTTGTGAACCTTGCATCAATAAAAATACTATATTAGCTTCCCTTGAAATCCTGAAGTTTTGTTGCTGGTTGATATATTATTATTCTCTCAGTCGATTACCATCACAACACAAGAGAAGAAATTTCTAGATGCCAACAAGTACACAGGACCATCAAAAGATATGTGTTTGCAGAACTGAAGCACACAAACAAGCTTCACATCAAAGATTTCATAGGATCATCATCTAGTTTACATCTTAACATAACAGAAACAAAATGATTCACCTTTGCATTGGGGGTTCTTCTACTTGAGGTAGTTGCCGATGCCAGTGATGGTGGTGCTGCTTCCAATCCCTCCCGGTGACGTAGATGTCGACCTGCATACATACAAAAGCCACGAATTTGCTACCCAGGTTTTGCAAGGGACAAAGTAGGTACTAATGTAGGATTCGGACAAATGGTGGCACAAATCCTGAAGCATGTAGAGTACTAAAAATATTTTCCACCAAAAAAGGAGTACTGAAAAGATAGTTACATGTATGTACAGAAAACAAATTGGCCTTCCATCAAGCATATAACCATTTAACAGTGGTACACTTATTACACAATTCTAGGATAGAAGCTTGATGTAAAATCATCAATTATATGACAGAAGCATATAACCATTGAACAGTGGTCTGCTCTTATGTACGGGATAGACAACATAAATGAATTCTAGTATGCAAGGGAGAGAATTATACTTGAGCACAGTCTGCTATGTATATTTCTTCAAAAACTATTTCACAATCAGAGAACTAAGTCGCAAAATAAATAAAGGGCACTTAGCTGGTTCAAAGTATCATATAAAACTCAAGTAAATGAAAAGTTGATTGAACTAAATATCATATATTTTTATATTCTCCTCCAAAGAACATGAAAGCTCAATGATCAATGTACATAATAACAAGCAAGGAATGGAGGGACAAAAGGGTCACTGCTTCTGTAGTGGAAGCTGCAGAGCTACGTGCGACCCTCCCCCTGCTGCTCCTCGAGCAGGACAAGTCCGGCGGCTGTTAGGCTCCTGGAACTGCAGCTGCACCTTCTTCCGGAACTGGATGTTAACCAGGTCACGCTGCACGCTCTCTTGCCGTCGTAACCGTCTCCGCGCCATGGTGATCTGCAGCAAAGGCGCGGATAGGAGGATAAGGCGGATCTCGGCACTGTCAATCACAAACACATACATTAATCTAGGATTTTTCTCACTGTCAATCACACTAGTAGCAGTTCAGAACATTCACAATAAACAAGGAAATTTGCAGCTCAATCTGGGTATACACCCAAAAGGTCAACACACAGCTTGATCTTTCTCTTTGGTAACTTCCATCTACACACAATTTTCAGTTCATAAATATATCATCATCTAAATTCCATACAAATTCAATCTAGAAAATGGCAGTAGCAGTTTATAGACAGCTCACAATTTTAAATTGACAATAACACTAGAATAGACAGTAGAGCATGCCTCCAACACAACCAGAACAAGATAAAATAATTGACAAGTTCACGTACGGAAGGCTACAGTTTCTTGTAGATCAATTAAACTACTAGCTAGCTTGGTTGCTTCTTTGAGCTAGCTTACACGCACGTCTAAAACTCCTGGTGAATTGATCTAGGGATCAAAATCCAACATCTCATTGGGTAAAATAAGTTGCTTTTAAATCCCAACTTGTGTACATCTCAGAAAAAGTCCCAACTAATCTGTGAGCTGCAACTATCTTTGCTGTATTGTACATCTCATAAATCGTCTTAACTAATCAGTGAACTGTTTCACTGATAGCGCGAGGAGCCCGATCTTTCCATGAGATGATAACTATCGATTTGGTGGAGTTGACTTTGACGATCCAACTAGGAACGTGCAACAATGTTGCGCCTTAGCAATCGCTAAACCGATCTCCTGAGGTTACTGACGATGCCGGAAGCATGATCAGTCTGACCACGAATGTCTATTCCTACATGCAATCGAAGAACAAGTAAGAATATTGCGAATATATATGAAGTATTGATAAAAGTGGGATCCGAAAGCGGTCTTGGTCTGGTCGTTGGACACAAACGAAGTACACGAAATTGCAATGGCTAACTTTTAACTAAACAAATCCCAGGGAAAAGCTACTAGATTGATCTACTTATATAGGAGCAAGGAATGGCAGCTAAGGAGGTGGGAGGACGTCCCAAGGTAGCCTAAAACTAACGCCAGGTCGTACAAGGCCAATGGGCCCAAGTGGAGGTGATGCAACACCTTTGGACTTGTAGTTTGACTCAGATTCTGCTGTAGCGTCAGATTGTTTCGTCAATATTTCAACTCTCCGGGCGAATTTGAAGGCGAATCCAATTGGGTCGGAAAGAGCAGAAAATCTACTTTTTAACAAAAAAATAATCACCCAATTCGGAGTTCGTATGAAAGAGATCTTGGCGTTTTGAGTCAGGTATGTCTGTGCAGTCCAAATCTAAGCCTAGAACGTGAGAGACTTGGACTCCATCTTCTCTTGGCCCAAAAGTGACACGAGAGAACTTTTTAAACATCACCTAAACTTCTCCTTTTCCCTTATCTTCATATGTGGATTGTACAAATATCCCATACACCTCACAAATATGCATGTATGCAATATTTTTGGTCGTATCCAAGGTAGTCATGTCCTCATCATCCTCCCCTTCTTGAAAACAAAAGCCATCCTCGGTGTTGCTTAATCTGAAATATGACTAACAAAAGAGACAAGGTGTACATGTTGTATATGTATATGTCATCCATTTTTACCTCCCTTGGTTTTTGCACATATGACACATGTATACATGAGTAACTTTCATAGTTCATAAATATAAAGCCAAAATATTATCATAAGAAATAGAAGGCATGAAAATATTGCAACTCAGTTTGCACATATAATTGAAGCTCTTATTCATATCAAAAGATTGACAGTGTTCATCATTAAACCATCCCAACATTGGTGAATAAACCTTACTTCACTAGTAGAAAATAGGGCTTTGGTTCAGGCCAGAGAAGGGTATTAATTCCGGTTCTCTTACGAACCGGGACCAATGGGTGCATCAGTCCCGGTTTGTGAGGCCAGAGCGCCGGCCGGGCCTCGGGGGCCATAGGTCCCGGTTCATCTGACCCCTTTGGTCCCGGTTCCAGACACGAACCGGGACCAAAGGGCCTCGCTCCTGGCGCAGCCCCTTTAGTCCCAGTTGATGGCTGGAACCAGGACTAAAGGTCAGGCTTCTGTCCCGGTTCTAGCCACCAACCGGGACTAAAGAGATGCCTATATATACCCTCGCCCCTGTACACCCTCTCCTCTGTTTTTTGGCCGTGTGGGAGGTGTGTGCATGCGCTGCTCTGTTCTCCCTTCTATGCATGCACATGAGGTGTTCGATAAAATGTCCGAGCCACACTTAAGCTTTCTCCTCTCCAAGCTCGACTTGCAAGCTCCATTTTCCCCAAGATTTGTCTAGGTTTGGCCGTCCGTCCCTTCCCGTCCCCGTCCTCACCACCTTCGATCGCCCGCGCCGATCTCGTCGCCGGCACCACCGTGGTGAGCCTCTTGTTCTTATCTTCTTTTTAAAAGAAAAAAATTCTTACTTGTATGATTTAGATAGATACTTGTATGATTTTCTTACTTTTATTATTGTTTGTTATTATATAGTGCCATGGTTTTGGTATCCGCCCTTGTCGGCCCTCATCCTGTCTATGATTTGGATGTGGTATATTATCTTTTATTATGATTTTTTTCATTTAGTGTTTATGACAATTATGCCGACCAACGTGACATAGATGTTTTTGTCTAGGAGGTATGTGAACCAGAAATTCCAACCGACCCTCTTGTCGAGAGGTTAAATTTAGTTGAAAAAGAAAACAATTACTTGAAGAAAAAATTGAAAAGAATTGAGATGGAGAAGATAGAATTGGAGTTGCATGTTGCGGATGTCATCGATGATCACAAGATCAAGATGGATGCAATGCGCTTGAAGATTAGAAAGTTTAGAAAATATGCCATTCATAATGAGGCTTCGTATCATTATGCCGTTGGATCAATAGTTATCTTAGTTGCGATTATGATCGCATTTGTTGTTGCATTTAAATGTTTTTTATAGTTTCATTGTATGTTTTAATTAGATGCTCTAGAGAGCTATATGTTGTTCTATGAGAACTATGTATGAACTTTATGTATTTATTTTTTCAGTAATAACATTTGATCACTACCGTACTTTGGTTTTAATGTGATGATGAACTTGTATTAATTTGGTCACTTCTCTATTGATGATGTTCTGTAATGGTTTTTGATACACTTAATTATATAATGCACGCAGATGAACCGGCAATGGATGTACGGTGGCCGACGCACCTCCGAGTACATTGAGAGCCTACATAAATTTCTTGAAGTGGCTGAGGCAAACAAGCAGAATGGTTTTATGTATTGTCCATGCCCTGTCTGTGAGAATACGAAGGATTACTCTAACTTGAAAACCCTTCACGTCCACCTGCTTGAGAAGGGTTTCATGCCACACTATAATGTTTGGACCAAACTCGGGGAAAGAGGGGTTATGATGGAAGACAACGAAGAAGAAGAGGATGATGACAACTATCCCCCTGAATACGGTGATACTGCAACGGGGGAAGCTGAAGATCAAGAGGAACCAGACGATGTGCCCGATGATGATCTTCGCCGGGTCATTATTGATGCAAAGAGACAATGCCAAAGTGAAAGGGAGAATTTGAAGTTCGATCACATGTTAAAGGATCACAAAAAAGGGTTGTACCCAAATTGCGAAGATGACAACACAAAGCTCGGTACCATACTGGAATTGCTGCAATGGAAGGCAGACAATGGTGTACCTGACAACAGATTTGGGAAGCTACTGAAAATAATGAAGAAGAAGCTTCCAAAGGATAATGAATTGCCCGACAGTACGTACGAAGCAAAGAAGGTTCTATGCCCTCTAGGATTGGAGGTGCAGAAGATACATGCGTGCCCTAATGACTGCATCCTCTACCACGGTGAGTACGAGGATTTGAACGCATGCCCGGTATGCAGTGCATTGCGGTATAAGATCAGACGAGATGACCCTGGTGATGTTGAGGGCGAGCACCCCAGGAAGAGGGTTCCTGCCAAGGTGATGTGGTATGCTCCTATAATACCATGGTTGAAACGTCTGTTCAGAAACAAAGAGCATGCCAAGTTGATGCGATGGCACAAAGAAGACCGTAAGAAAGACAGGAAGTTGAGAGCACCCGCTGACGGGTCGCAGTGGAGAAAAATCAAGAGAAGGTGGGGGGACTTTGCAGGTGACGCAAGGAACATATGGTTTGGTTTAAGCGCGGATGGCATTAATTCTTTTGGGGAGCAGAGCAGCAATCATAGCACCTCGCCTGTGACTCTATGTATCTATAACCTTCCTCCCTGGTTGTGCATGAAGCGGAAGTTCATTATGATGCCAGTGCTCATCCAAGGCACTAAGTAACCCGGCAACTACATTGATGTGTACCTAAGGCCATTAGTTGAAGAATTTTTACAGCTGTGGAATGAAAAAGGTGTACGTGTGTGGGATGAGCACAAACAGGAGGAATTTGACCAACATGTGTTGTTTGTAACCATCAATGATTGGCCTGCTCTTAGTAAACTTTCAGGATAGACAAACAAGGGATACCACGCATGCACGGACTGTTTCGATAACACCGAGAGTATATATTTGGACAAAGACAAGAAGAATGTGCACCTCGGACATCGTCGATTTCTTCCGACCAACCATCAATGTCGAAAGAAAGGCAAATATTTTAAAGGTGAGGCAGATCACCGGAAGAAGCCCGCCCTCCGTACTGGTGATCACATACTTGATATGGTCAATGACTTACAAGTAATCTTTGGAAAGGGTCCTGGCGGACTATCTGTTCCGAATGACGCTGAGGGATGCGCACCCATGTGGAAGAAGAAATCTATATTTTGGGACCTACCCTATTGGAAAGACCTAGAGGTCCGCTCTGCAATCGACGTGAAGCACGTGACGAAGAATCTTTGTGTGAACCTGTTAGGCCTCTTGGGCGTGTATGGGAAGACAAAAGATACACCGGAGGCACGGGAGGACCAGCAACATGTGCACGAAAAAGACGGCATGCATCCAAAGCAGTATCAAGGTCCTACCAGCTACGCTCTTACCAAAGAAGAGAAGGAAATCTTATTTGAATGCCTGCTCAGTATGAAGGTCCCGTCTGGCTTCTCGTCGAATATAAAGGGAATAATAAATATGGCAGAGAAAAAGTTTCAGAATCTAAAGTCTCATGACTGCCACGTGATTATGACGCAACTGCTTCTGGTTGCATTGAGGGGTCTTCTACCGGAAAACGTTCGATTAGGCATTGTGAAGCTATGTGCATTCCTCAATGCAATCTCTCAGAAGGTAATCAATCCAGAAATCCTACCAAGGTTAAAGAATGATTTGATGCAATGTCTTGTCAGTTTCGAGCTGGTGTTCCCACCATCCTTCTTCAATATCATGACGCACGTCCTGGTTCATCTAGTCGACGAGATTGCCATTCTGGGCCCTGTATTTCTGCACAATATGTTCCCCTTTGAGAGGTTCATGGGAGTCCTAAAGAAATATGTCCATAACCATGCTAGGCCAGAAGGAAGCATCTCCACGGGCCATCAAACAGAGGAGGTCATTGGGTTTTGTGTTGACTTCATTCCTGACCTTAAGCCGATTGGTCTCCCTCAATCGTGGTATGAGGGGAGACTGACTGGAAAAGGCATGCTAGGAGCAGACTCAATAATATGTAGGGACGGGCATTCTTGGGCTCAAGCACACTACACAGTTCTACAAAATTCTACCTTGGTGACCCCGTATGTTAATGAACACAAGAATATTCTGCGCTCCAAACACCCGGAGCAGTGTGACGACTGGATTACATATGAACACATCAGGAATTTCGGCAGTTGGTTGCAAACACATCTCATGGGTGACAAAATTGTTGGAGATGAGCTGTACTCATTGACAAAATGTACATGCTACAACATGCTTAAATAAGCAAACATGTAATAAGTCATTTGACACAGAATCATCATCAAGATTAGAGGTCATATCAAAATGATAAAACATTGGTTCTTTTGCATCAACAATTAATTCAATGGGTGCACTCAAAATTATTGGTATTTCAGTTGTTTGATCACATGACGCATTCATGACAGTAACACGATTCTCTAAAATAGGCGGTGAGCTCAAATCAATAGGTAGCTCAACACATGATATATTCAAGTTAACTAGGCATGCATCATTCGCATGTGAAGTTATTTTATCAATACTTTTACTGTTACCTTGTCGCAAAGACGTAGCTGATGTAGGTACGAACGATGACAATGTACCATACACTTGATGTTGGGTAACATTGCATGGGAAACAAAAAATTTCCTATGCTCACCAAGATCAATCTTGGAGATGAACATCTACGAGAGGAGAGATTGTATCTACATACCCTTGTAGATCGCTAAGCGGAAGCGTTAAGAAACATGGTTGATGTAGTCGAACGTCTTCGCGATCCAATCAGGATCCGTCCCGCGAACTCCCGATCCAAGTGCCGAACGGACGGCACCTCCGCGTTCAACACACGTACGGCTTGATGACGCCTTCACCTCCTCGATCCAGCGAGCGATGGTGAAGTAGTAGCCCGAGTCGTCCGGCAGCACGACGGCGTGGTGGTGGTGGTGGTGGTGGTGGAATCTCAGCAGAGCTTCGCTAAGCACTACGGAGAGGAAGATGGCTACGAGGGAGAGGAGGAGCAGCGCCGTGGCACGAATAGATCTGTATGGGTGCGGCTGCCCACTCTCCCCTCCTCTATATATAGGGGGAAGGGTGGAGGGAGGGGCGCCCCTAGATCCCATTTAGGGGGCGGCGGCCAAGGCAGATGGGGGCGCCCCTAGGGAAACCCTAGGGTGGCTTACCCCCCCAAGCCAGGTGGAGGCTTGCCCCCAAGCCAGGTGGAGGCGCCCCACCTCCCCTGGTCATGTGGGATGTGGTGAGAGGGGCGCACAGCCACTTAGTGGGCTGGTGCGCCCCTCCCCTTGGCCCATGAGGCCCCCCAACACTTGTCGGGGCCCCCCGAAACCCCTTTCGGTCATGCTGGTCATCATCCGGTACCACCGGAACACTTTCAGACTCCAATACCCTTCGTCCAATATATCAATCTTCACCTTCGGACCATTCCAGAGTTCCTCGTCATGTCCGGGAACTCATCCGGGATTCCGAACAAACTTCGGTAACCATCATAATGACTCAACTATACTTATATCGTCACCAAACGTTAAGTGTGTAGACCCTGCGGGTTCGAGAACTATGCAGACATGACCGAGACACCTCTATGGTCAATAACCAATAGCAGGACCTGGATGCCCATAATGGTTCCTACATATTCTACGAAGATCTTTATCGGGCTTTTTTGGTGGGGTCGAAATATTACCTGTGTGGCGGGTGTCACATTTGGCCCGCCCCTCCTACTTTGAGTTACCTACCAGTGGCAGACGCAGTTCAGAGCCCGCCACTAGTATTTTTGGACAAATTTACCGCATGCACATAAAATATTTGTGACCGGCACATATTGTTGCCCGCCATTGTTAACACAAGTACCAGTGGCGGGTGCAGTTTCATGCCCGCCACTATTAACATTTGTCCCACGGTAAATCTGGATAGCTGTTACCTGTGGCTGGCGCAAACTGGAGCCCGCCACTGGTTAGCCAATAGCAGTGGCGGGCGGCTTTTATCACCCGTAGCTGCTAATTTTTCAGATTAGCAGTGGCGGGTGCCCCACCTCACCCGCCATTAATGTGAGTTCATTTATATTCCCTTTCCCAGTAATGACAGCCTTAAGATAATCGCTAGCAGACTCCCTGAAAGGAAAAACAAAGGAAAAAATAACTGCACAGGAATAGAGTAGTCTGTGAACAAGAAACTTGTGGAGCCTTCAAATGTAGGAACCAAAAAAATTGGACTGTTTGGTTTGCAGGAAAATGCCTGCTTGAAGCAGTCAAATTTGGCACCATTCAGTACGATTGGAGGATGGGCATTCAATGCTGATTAATCGTTCTAGATTTTTTATTTGTTCAAGGGCGACGACGGGACCTCTCGCAATCTCCTAAGCAGCATTATTTTATCCGGCTAGACTGCCCTTGCTTTGCGCTTAGCCTTGGGCCTCCGCCGAAACATGAGGTTCTACTGGAGTTTTGATTTCCTGTGAGAAGTACAGGCTAGCATGACCTTCCAGTGGAACACACCTCCGAGATTCCTTCGAACCGAACGGACCACAGGCGAAAATTCCTACGAAAACTAAGCCTCCAAAGGTTCCTCCGAAATTCCCGTATACCGAACGGGCCCTAAAATGGTTCAAGGGAAGCTTCGGAGAAGCATGCATATGCAGGGCTGGCTGCGCTGACGTGAACGTAAGCTAGCGGCAACCGCCTACTTTTCTCCCTGACGTACGTACGCTTGCTTGCTTGTAGTACTCTCCAGCGGCGCCGGACCAAATCGAGTGCAGTCAATGCTCAATGTTTCTAGGCAGAAGTAGAAGAAATTAGTTAAAGCTTATTCAACTTAGTCGTGCTCTTTTGACACGAAGAACCATTATAACCCGACATTGTTCCACAAAAGTAAAATAACTAACCCTTCAATTTAGCTCCTACAGATTTAACAGATTGTTGAAGGGAAAGCCCTCACCCCCCCCCCCCCCCCCCCCCCCCCCTCTCTCCCCCGCTAATACTACCACAACGGATAGAAACATGGACTTTCACGGACCTGGATGTGTGCTCTCCTCTAATCCTCCCGATTTTCACTGGTGGGCCCCGCCTCACTTAATTAAATCTCAGCCAATCAATCCTAACAACCCCGCAAACACCCTGTAAACCCCCGGCGAGCACCCCCCCCCCCCCCCCCCTCCCCGCGATAATACTACACACATGGATAGAAACATGGACTTTCACGGACCTGGATGTGTGCTCTCCTCTAATCCTCCCGATTTTCACTGGTGGGCCCCGCCTCACTTAATTAAATCTCAGCCAATCAATCCTAACAACCCCGCAAACACCCTGTAACCCCCCGCGAACACCCCCCCCCCCCCCCCCCAAAAAAAACCCGCGCCCACCCGCACTCTTTATTCTCCCTCAAGGCTATCTACACCCGAGCATTCATCCACACAGTAGGTTATGTGCCTCGGACATTTCAACATGACTCGGCTACAAGCCCCTTGTATGTACACGAAATTAGGATACAATATCTCTTGGGTTAGTAATTTTCCACTTGATCTTTCACCGACCCACCCTCTTCCTGCCGTCCTTCGACAATCAAAAAACTAGGGACTGTTCCCTCAGGTTACACATGAAATGTTCCGAGTCGCTTCATAAGCTTACTCGTGTAAGCACCGTATTCCAGGTGAGATATCCTGATCTGAAATTTGAATTGTCCTTCACCTCTTGGAAGGAATTTTTTAACTGACAGGCAGCCCTTTCCAAGAATTTCGATGGCCGTTGAGGTGATTCCGGGTGGTGGCGTACTTTTATCACCCAAATTTAACTTATTGTGATGGTTTGCACATGGTCGACGGCTTGGAACATGATTCATAGAATCCCTCACATGCATCCCCTCCCACTGAATCGAAACGGGAGGAAACCAATGCACCGAATTTCATGAAGATGTAATGCACAACTCTAGGTATCCTCGACATCAAAGTGGAAGGAAAAAAAGAAGCGGTACCCTAAACCCCGGTCATTGCTCTTCTCCTGTTCCGAGATCACACCACCGGCTCTGCCAACTACACAACATACTTCCAACGCAATCCAAGGCACCAATGCTATGGGAAAGGTCGGTGGTGGCGAAGGACCAACTAAAGGATCTGATGCGGAGTGGGACACTACCCCGCAACATACTCTCTGATGCCCTCATGATCTACAAGGTGGAGCTGATAAACTTAGCTTTAGCATTTTCGTTACAAGATATGTGATGTAGCACATTAACATGTGGTGACCAAGATGTTTAAAATGTTTGTTCAAACATATCCAGAAGGGCATAGTTCTAACACCCTCCTTGGTGCAAAGCTAATGCAACCGTGAATAATGGATCGTCAATCAGACAAATTATTTGAGCTACAGAACATTTTTAGTCACAAAAACACATTCAATTTGCTAATGTCGTCGCTTCTCTAGGTACCGAACAGTCTTCCCTAGTACTTTTGTAACTCAGTGTCTTGTGTCTTGGTGTGGTTGCTTTATCTACGAAGCCGGCCAAAAACCTAGTTTCTGAATGCACTTCTGCATATATATGTGCATTTAGCAATACTCATTAAATCATCCCAGAAATGGATAAAACTCATGGAAACAAAAAAGCAAGTTGGTAAATGTTCACACACATACGCTAGGCCATGAATTAACAGTTGACCAAATTGCACAAACTCAGGTTCTCTCCAAGTTGGAGTGGTTGTGTTTTTGCAGCTCCTCACGTGTGGGGTGGGGATCAAGCTTGCTACAGCCGAGTTATGTACTGTGTTGATGGCAAGTATTACTAGTAAGCTGTATTACACGTAATCCTGAGAAGCTCGTCCAGGTAGTCGGCACCCAGGTCCTCCAGCTCCACGATGAACCGTGTGTCCATGGCCACGATCATATTACTCCTCCGGCATGTCGCCGCATCGTTCGCTCTCTCGACCTTGCCACGCCTTCTTCTCTTGGACTGGCGCCGTTTGAGCGCCAGCACCGGAGAGCCGGCCCCAGCCATGCCTGTGGCTGTGCCGCCGAGGGCGCCGAGCGACTCCTGGACGCGCTCGAGCGGGAAGTTGAGCGCCGTGGCGGCTCCGCGCGAGGCGAGCGCCGCCTGGTCGTAGGCCATCGCGGCTGCTTTTGCGGTTTCGAACGTGCCCAGCCACACCCGCGAGCGGCCCCGCGTCGTGTCCCGGATCTCCGCCGCGAACCGCCCCCATGGCCGCGCGTGCACACCGATGTACGTCGGCGCCGAGGCTGCTGGCTTCTCCCTTTCCGCGTCAAGCATCTCACCGCTGCTGAAGCTCAAGTCGGATGGGAATGAGTCCGACAATGAGGAGGTGGCTCCTACTCCACCTCCTATATATGCAGGGGGGGGGCCTGGCCCCCCCTAACGATTATTGGAGCTGACTCCGGCGACATGCGCCGAACAGCCCTCCGGCGACGAACGCCGGACAAAGGTAGAAGAAGGTGAACAGAATGGCGACGAGTGCCCCGGCCGACGAACGGTCTGTATGTTGGCCTCTATTCAACTCAACTCCCTAAAACACATACATGAAGGTACACACGCATACAGTACACGCAGCACAACCCGAAAGAACTCTCGCACCGACCGGGTGCACACCACGGTCCCGATGGAGACTACATCTTCCTTAGGCCCCTCTCACTTGGCTCGGCACATACCGGCGCAACTACAAGCAGTACAAGAGGGGGGGCACTAGTTGGCCAACACACCCGGCCATATCCCCAACTAACCAACCACGTACTACTCCCTGAAATCTCTCCATGACCCAGGTATACGCAACTAACAGATATGCATGCACTAACAACCCATATCTGAACTAACTACCGCCCGGCTGACCAGGCTTCAACACCACACGCAGCTTCTGTTTGACGCGGCCGTACGCTTCCGCTGCGCCTCTGATGAGCCATGTCTCGACCTGGACTTACACCGGGGACACGAACGTGAGCACGAACTCACGCGCCACCAGAACGCACGACACGCGCAACGGCATGCCATATTCCTAACATTCTCCCCCTAAGCCATGCCCTCGGTTGCCCTCGCCGGAGTTGTTACAGCTTCCGTCGTCGTCGTCGTCGCCACGGACGCGGACTCCACCTAGTGCGCTGACGCCGGTAGCCGCCGCCACGGACTCGACATGGCGCATGGACACCGGTCTCCACCGCCACGGACTCGACCTGGCGCACTGACACCGGTCGCCACCGCGCTCGCCGCGCGCGTCCATGTCGTTTGCCACGCTCGTCGCGGACTCACCACGTGCCGCCTCCGCGTCCGCCATGGCAGCCGCAGCGCCGCACACCTCCATAGGCCGACACACGGCCCGGAGCTCCATCGCGCAGCCGCCGGCGAACGCCGCCATCGCCGGCACGCCTCCGGCACGGTGAACCATGCCCAAGCAAACCAAGCTCATGATACCAAATATTGGAGCTGACTCCGGCGACATGCGCCGAACAGCCCTCCGGCGACGAACGCCGGATGAAGGTAGAAGAAGGTGAACAGAATGGCGATGAGCGCCCCGGCCGACGAATGGCCTGTATGTTGTCCTCTATTCAACTCAACTCCCTAAAACACATACATGGAGGTACACACGCACACACGCAGCACAACCCGGAAGAACTCTCGCACCGACCGGGTGCAAACCACGGTCCCGACAAAGACTACATCTTCCTTAGGCCCCTCTCACTTGGCTCGACACATACCGGCGCAACTACAAGCAGGGGGGGGGGGGGGGTCTTATACCCGGGTGCACACACAGCCAACGCCCACTAACAGCACGCACGCACGCACTAGTTGTCCAACACACCCGGCCATCTGACTTGTAGCATTGATATCTTCATCCAAAAGTGGGCGCGAAAATACATTGTGACTTAGGTTTGGTGCTCTTCTTGCGCATAGGGTCTCTGAGTCCCAGAGTGAAAACTCTAGGTTTGACCTGCAGCGCTGGCGTTCCATCATCCCTTTGTTGGAATCATTCGCAGGAATTTACACAGACTTCCTCTTCCAGGAAACTCAAGATCAAACTTCCCGTAGATGGATTTGGTGACAGCGGCGCATGAAAGTCGTTCCCTTCTTAAAGGCCGCATTGCTGAAGCACATTTCTTACTGTCCAGGTGTTGTCCTTAGAAGTGGTTCATGTCAGTGGTTGTTGCTGCATGTTGTAATTTGCTTTGACGGACTTCCGAATGTCATGTTTTTTTTTTGTCTTCTTCCTTTTTTTGTGTCTGGGTTTATGTTTGCTGCGTGAATACTATTTATGCAGATTTCGGATGTGTGCTTAAAGTATTTGTATTATTTTGTACCAAGCCAAATCTTCTCATTAAATCATCTCAGAAACGGGAAAAATTTCATGGCAACTAAAAAAACAAGCGTGTAAAAATTCACACAAGTACGGTACCCAAGCTTAGCTAGAACAGCCGTATGTAGTACTATTGTACTCTAGCTAGTAAGCTGTACCACACGTAATTCTGAGAAGCTCGTCCAGGTAGTCGGCGCCCAGGTCCTCCAGCTCCACGACGGGCCGCTCCTGCCTGGCCATCGTCTTGTTCTTCCTCATCCTGGCCGTCCCTGCGTCGTTTGCTATCTCGGTTTTGTTGCGCCTCCGTCTCTTGGAGTGGCGCCGTTTGAGCGCCAGCACGGGCGATCCGCCCATGCCCATGGCCGTGGCGCCGAGGGCGCGGAGCGAGTCCTGGACGCGCTCGAGGGGGAAGTTGAGCACCGTGGCCGCGCCCCGGGAGGAGAGCGCCGCCTGGTCATAGGCCATGGCGGCGGCCTCGGCCGTGACGAACGTGCCTAACCACACCCGCGCGCCGCCCCGTGTGGAGTCCCGGATCTCGGCGGCAAACCGTCCCCACGGCCGCGCGCGCACGCCGATGTACGACGGTGCAGCCGAGGCTGCTCGCTTCTTGGGCCGAGGACTCGTTTCGGCGCCAATCGTCTCGCTGCTGCTCAAGTCGGACAGAAACGAGTCCAAGGACGACAAGGAGGCGGAGGAGGAGCAGGAGGGGTCGGCGGCGGCGCCCATGCAGCCGCCGGTGTAGTAGTACAAATCGCCATGGTTGTCCATGTGTGCGTTGCTCAGCCCGGCCGGTACCACGTGGAAACGGTGGGTGTGGGTGTCAGTGGGCGTGCTCCCTGTGCAGGCTCAATCAGCTATCGCCGTGGGGGTTTTCGTTCACAAGCTGCCCGGGTGGGTTAATATATAGGGCAGCTAGCTGATGGAGCCTGGCGGTTTGACAAGAGTAGATTAAACCAAACTTTGTGCTGACAAATAGTAGTGTATGTATACTGGAGTAATACGTACGGCGGCGGTGGCAGTGCCACCATCGGTATCGATATCAGCTCTAAAAATGACAAGTTGGGCTAGCGGTACGTGAGATGGATTGGGGGTCGTTTTCATGGCAGAAAGGGCCTTCATTTTGGGGTTGGGTGAAGGGGGGAGAGGGCTCACGTAGGGCGGCTGGTGGGCACCCGAGCCTCGGTGGGCGTCGCCATCGGAATATCCTGCTAATTTGGAGTCGTAGAGACGGCGAGAGGTCGACACCTAGAGAAGCTTCGCAGATGGCTCGGGGGTGGTGTGACGCGACGTGACCAGCCGCCGGCAGCAGCCTCCCTCCCAACTTTTCGCTCCGACGACCGCGCAGATCGAGCTAGCTAGTGCAGTCACCTCACCGGTAGACAAAACCATTCAGATTAAAATCAAGGGCTGCGCTGTGTTGTAGACTTGTAGTATCTGGTGAACGTTCTTTAGTTCACGAACTTAACTTTGATGCTGAATGGGAAGCCATCTGTGTACAAGTGAACCAGAAAAAGTTCAGTGTTACCTTCTGAAAAAGTAATAAAAGGTTTCAGGGTTGTCCACCACAGATTGACTTCCTTGTTCTTGCTCCTTGAATTCTCGTTCTTTCTACGTATGGTCAATGCTCAACGTTCTTGGTCAGAAACAGAACAAGTCAACCCCTCTTCTTCGTCTTGCTCCTTCTCTTTTAGTATTGCTATCTAGGACGTAGAAACAAAAAAAAATACCAACATGTGTTGTATTTAATATTACCATACGTATCACCAAGATAGGTTTCTTTAACAGCAAATACATGAACCTGATATTTCACGAATTCATCTCTTCTTCTAGTTTCATCGCAAGCAACAGACGAAACCACAACCATGGGAAGTGCTTTTAAACACGAAATGAGCAGTGTAGATTTTATTTTGCGTCACATAATCCGCTTCATTTGGACCTATCAAGTTTTTTTATTGAGATACAAACTCACGATCCACTCGCATTTTATATGTCGGCTTTTTCTCAACAGCGCAAGGCAGGCGTAGAAAAATCCAACAACGTACTAGCCCTCACTTAGATCAGAGATTATCATTTGTCAGTAATGCATATCCTAGTTACATCTCTGCCTCTGTTCGACGGACAGAGACGAGCCAGATCAAGAACATTACAAGCAGATGAATCGCAATCCGGAAGAACAAGCAAACCGGCAAAGATATCCCAAGCATCCAAACGATTTTTTATGTACTACCTCACTTACTTATTTGTTGCTGCAATATCTCTGGTAGAATTATTTTCTCGGTTTACATAACCTGGATAAGGGTTTGCCGTCTCTATCCTGAGTCCTCGCAAATGACAAACCTCTTAAATACTATTGATATTACATACTGATGATGCTTCAGGTCTTTAGGATGTCGTAGAATGTGGACGGACGATTCCTTCTCTTCAGGCAGAGCTCCTGAAAGCAGGGGATATGTTTTCAATTTACGAGGGTCCAGAAGCGGACAAAGACAGTACAAAATACTTGATGAAAATAATGTTCGCACACATAATGATGATGCCACTGAATACTGCTTTTCCGATTCTATAGACATGCTAAATTTACCATGTTTCATAAATTACTGATTCTTCCCCAACATTTTTATCTGCATTAGCGTCTTTTCCCATTAAAAATGACTCGGAGTAATCCACAGCTTCAGTGTATTTGCGTCACGATACAAACAAATGCCCCTAGACAGCATATATAGTAGTGTAAATAAAGTTTTCCCAACGCCTAAACCTAACGGAGAAAATTGGTGAATACAGGTTTAAAAGGAACATACACTCCTATCGAATAAGAGCACATTCTCAGGTGGCAAATCAAAAATACAGAACCTTTATGATGAATGTGAACAGTACCTCTACTGCTGAAGACACCCTCAGTAAGCTAGCCTCACCCCATGGACGGCCTATCAGTTGCAAGCCGATAGGAAGGCCTTGCTTGTCATGACCAACCTGAGTACAGGACAGGGGTAGCAGCACATATTAGCTAATAATACTTTCCATGCATGTTTTTGTGCTATATTATACTACCAAAATTCTGAATGTTTTCCTATAATTATCTGTAAACCTTTCATTATGTTGGAAATAACACCATCATTTCTCAATGTACATCAATAATGCTAAAGTTATTATTCCATATACAATCTCATAATGTTAACTAGAAGATACAATAAATATTCGTCATGAGTTGTGACACCACTTACTGGAACAGTTATGGCAGGAAAGCCAAGAAGATTCCCCGCAACAATGAATTTCATCAACTTAGCTGCAATAAAGAGACAGAATCAGAAACAGAAAAAGGTCTATTTGATCTCTGTAGAAGTACCAACAATTGTACTTGGCAAGTTGGCACCAAAAGAGGCATATATATAGTTTGCTTTGCAAACTGCTGAACTCATACAAACTATTAGATTCGTGAACTCGTGAAGATACATATTGCATAGCTACTTTATACTAGTATTAGATTCCAAAAAGGAAGAAATGCCCCTTGTATATTTGACTCCAACAAGGTTCTAAATAGCTTGTGATATTAGCTTTGTGTGGTCCCACCACAAAACCATGAAACCCGTGATCTAATTAAGGAATTAGCTAGTGATAGCTCAGCTATAGCTTTTTGGGATCTTCGCGGCTAAGGTGTGAAAATTGTGTTTATGACCTCAATCTCCCCTACAAATTTCACATATAGAGTTGTCGTTATTTTATTTTTCTTATTACAAACTTCTTCCTCAATACAAGACAGACAACAGTTGTTGTGTCAAATAACAATTGTATCAAATAAAGATTTCAGTAGTTTTTATGCAGGATGTTAACATGGTTCAGAGCTGAGTTTGTGATAAGTTGTAAATCCACATGTTGAACAGCTAATGAAATGCATAACATAATATAGTGAAAAGAATCTACCTGATACAATATAATCAGACTCTCCTTTCAGAGCACTTAGTGGTATTCTTGGTGCAGTAATGCTGGGAAAAACAACACATCTCCTTAGTTGTTATAACTGGTGCAACCTGGCAAAATTAGCTAGGTATGTGGCATTCTAGCGAGCAAAGATAAACAGACTTATATCAGTTGCTCCGTGTAATGCCAAATGCGAATTAGTATTGTCAATTCAGTAATTCACCACATAGTATCTCGCATTTAAGTCAGAAACCACCGATACCACCTAATTGGCATGTTCAGCGCTGGTAAAGCTACTTGGCGCTCGCACGCCTGTCCCGCATAGGCCAGACCAACAAACCGAGTGTCCCTTTCGTTCGCTCAGTTTTTTTCTTTTTTTGAACAGCTTGTTCGTTCCATCGGTTCATCGGTCAACATACGCTCAAAAAAAGTTGCTCGGTCAACATTTGACAAGAAGACCTGGTTGACCAGGACTAGTTACTAGTTAACCGTTGACTTTCTCAAAAAAGCTAGAACCTGAAAGAATCATAAAATTCCAAAAAAAATTAAAAAATTTAACCCATTCAAAAAGCATAAAATGCAAAAGAGTCCATGATTTAAAAAAAACACAAATTTGAAAAGTTTCTTGAATTTGAAAAAAAATCACAAATTTAAAAAATGTTCGTCAATTTAAAAATGTCAATGAATTTGAAAAAAATGCAAATTTGGAAAAAGTTCACGAAGTTTGTAAATGTTCCCAAAATTGGAAAAATTACATGAATTAAAAAAAGTTCATGTATTCAAAAAAATTGTGAATTCAAAAAGTTCACAAAATATGAAAGAATTTCATAAATTTCAAAACACTGACAAAATTTTGAAAAACAAATCCCAAAAAGTTCATGACTTGGAAAAGTCCATAATTTGAAAAAGTTCACAAAAATGGTAAGAGTTGATGAATTAAAAAATCATCAACTTGAAAAGGTTCACAAATTTTTGTGAAAAGTTCATGAATTTGAAAAGGTTCTCACATATGAAAAAAAAAGAAACAAACAAGAAGGATAAAACCAACAAAAACCAGTCTAGAAAACCAAAAAAACCAGCTGGAAGCCCAAAACCGGCCTAGGAAGCTTCGCAAAACCGGTTGCGGAGTGAACTTCTCTCGTCTTAGTTGGGCTAGCCCATTTATATAATATCGAAGGGGAAGGTGTGGGGCGCCCCTATATCTCACCTCCAGCGAGTCCACATTCCAACTCGCTAAAAGGGCGAGCGAGATGGACCGGCCCACGCGCATGGCAGGCCACCACCTCATTTTTCTATTTGTTTTTGCCATTTTCTGTTTTCGTGTTTTGCTTTATTTTTAAGTTTTTTGTACTTAAAAATTAAAATATTCTAAATATATATATTACAAAAAACACTCCGCAAAAAAATGAAAAATGATAAATAAGTATTTGAAGTGAGTGATCTTGGTGGTAGTGTGCCTGTGTTGTTGTGGCTGCTGATCGCAGAGGAAGGAGGCAGCATTGGAGGTGGCACAACTAGGAGAAGACGAGATGGAGTCTCTTATCAAGAGAGTGATTGTGGCTAAATCTGAAATTGCAAATGAGACAGAAAAGGTGAGTATTGGGTTGGAAGATATCAGGAGGAATATCATACAAGTCGTGTCAGTGAAAGCCGAGGAGATGGGGAAATTTGCAGTGGGCATGAACGGTATGTGAATGAGATGAGGCAATGGGTTGAAGATATGATTTTGGAGACCACGCGATAGAGGCAACGCGCTGCTAAAAATGAGCAAGAGCTTATAATTAGTCATGTGAAGAATGACTTTGAGTCGCTCAGAACTTACGTCAGCACACCCTTTAGTGCATAAGGGCATCAGAATGGGAGTGGTGATTCTTGGCATGCTCCTAGGGCAAATGCAGCTTCTTTAGCTGAAGGGAAGCAATTAGCAGGAGGACAGGAGGCTGCTACCAGTTATGCCTACTTTCTCTTTGCAAATGAGGGTGACACTGAACATGCATCTATAACAGGCCATAAAATAAATTCTGAATGTGTGCTTGATTCTGGAGCATTACAACATGTTGTTGGAGACTTTAATGAGTTTAAATCATCTGTTCCAGACTCTCTCACACATTAGAAAACCATTCACACAGATGGCACATCCCAGCCCATCACAGGTGTTGACAGTCAACTGCACACTGAGTATTGAATTATCCTCAGTGCTGGATGTGTCGGCTTTTCTCATGAACTTAGTGTCCTTGAGTGCTTTGGTTGACCAAATTGATTGTCAAATAATTCTTGACAAGGTTTTGTTCTTGATCCAGGAGAGGTCGACGGGCAGGAGGCTTGGGAATAGATTGACGCGTAGGGCGTTGTGGTACATGGACCGTAGCATGACGTACCACTAGTGAATGCACATGCTAGCTGCAGTTACTGAAGATAAGAGAATAGGGCCCTAATCCATCATTGTAGGATGGGACATGAGTCTTTTGAAAAATGTATCAAGTATTTCCCAGATGTCAAGAGTGGTGTGGACAACAGCAAGCTGAACTGTGATGTGTCTGAGTTTGTCAAACATACTGGGAACTCATAGGTGAGTAAGGGGATCAGAAGCATATCTCCTTTTGTGTTAATCCACTCTGATGTATGAACATGTCCAGTGTTATTTGTTAGTGATATGAAGTAATTCATTACGTTCATTGATTGTCATTCTAGGATGACTTGGGTTTATCTTCTGAAACATAAAAATGAAGTGTTTCAAAGTTTCAAAGTTTTGTATGCACTTTCTTAGACTCAGTTTAATGATTTGTTCATATGTATCTGGTGAGTTTGTTTTAGTGTTTTCTGTCACTTTTATTAGCGGGGTCCATTGTGGCTTCAGAGTTGTGCTCTGGTGTTCTATTGAAGATTTTCTGGTTCGACGACATGTACTTTTAGGGGTATCTCCGTCCCAAGTAGGTTCACCGCTCATTGCTTCCCATCATGTTCGATGTGCGACTCAAGAGGGTTACTGAAAGCTATGAAGGTAGTGAAGCTCGTGCTGGTGTACAAGTGGGGTTATCGGTGCTTCAGTCTGACTACAATCACTCTACTAAAGCTTTGGCACTATTTCATTTTGCATATTGATATCATGGAGTAGACGATTTTGAGAAATTTCACTGAATTCTTAGTTATAAGAGTTATTTTTGTAATTTCTTGGATCAATGATCTGAAACATTGCAACTGTAATTTTCAAAACTGAATAAAGTTATAGGTCATTTAAAAAAAAGGGACAAGCAGTCACCCTCGCATGGCCAGATAATCAGCCATGAGGATTATGTTGTGCAAGACAAGCCACGAGAATAATACATGCATCTTAATTCTAAATAGGTTTTCCAAGAAAAATTCATGCTGAACTTGCGGTGGGTCAAGCACAAAGGATCGAGGTTCACTGTGCCGATGATAAACGTGAAGTCAACAAACTCGCTAGATTTTCCATGTCTCCGAGAGCATGTCCAATAGGTTCCCTATAATAGGGCTCCAAAAGGTGGTTGGATCAAACTATATAACATCTAAAAGTGGTTTTTTACAACACCAAGAAGCTTCAACTCCAATAGATGCCCTAAAACAAAAGTAAAAACGGCAGTTGCACCACAATTTGGTTGTCTTCAAATGCATATGTACACCAATATCTGAACTAAACATTGACCAAAATCATCACACAAAATAAATAGCATCATATCAAATTAACCATCGAAGCCACATATTAATTTGAAATGCAAACCATAGCCACATAGTTCATCATCAAAGCAAACAAAAGTGCAGATGAATATGAAAGTAGTTTGTGGTTCTTCCTTGCGGAGCATCAAGAAAACCATCATCATCCAAGTCAAGACTGTCCCCATCATATGTTCCTTATCTTCTTGGGAGGGAAATTGAGAGACAAAATGTTCATTCCCAACATGTTTTTAGTTCAAAAATGTATCATGGTCAACACACACACAATCTAATATAAGCACATATGCACCTCATCGTTGCATTCATCTTAATTTCATAAAAAAAAACCTAATGAAAAAGAAAGGGAATTTTATTTACCTCTCTGACAAAAAGTTGTGGACCGATACGTCTCCAACGTATTTTATGAACTATCCATGCTATATTTCATGAGTTTGGTATGGTTTTGGTGCACTTTTATATTATTTTTATGGACTAACTCATTAATCGAGTGCCCAGTGCCAGTTCTTGTTTCTTGCATGTTTTTTTTGCAAAAAACTAAATCAAACTAAATCCAACCGGGTTAAAAATTTACGAGGATTATTTATGAAATATATGTGATTTTTGAGAAAAAGTGTATACACAATACGGTGCCCGAGGGCTCCACAAGGAAGGCAGGCATGCCCTACTCCCTTGGGTGAGTCCCCCCTGCCTTGTTGGCAGCTCGTAGGTCGGTAGGAGCCCTTCTTTCACCGCAACAAAGCTAATTTCCAAAGAAAAATACCCTCAAAATTGCAGCCCAATCGGAGTTAAGGATCTCCGGCTATTAAAGAAACGGTGAAAGGACATAAAACAGTCGCGAGAAACAGAAGACAACAGAGAGATCCAATCTAGGGGAGAGCTCCCTCTCTCCACGGAGGGCCAAGGAAGAAGAAGAAGGGGGGGGGGGGGGGGGGGGCTTCCCCCTCTCCCCCGGTGGCGTCGGGACGCTGCCGGGGACATCTCCTCCATCACCATCACCACCAACTTCTCCTCCATTCTCATGATGATGTATGAGTAGTTCATCCTCGAGGCTGAGGATATGTACTAGTAGATATGTGTTCGATCCCTCTCTCGTGTTCTTGATTTGGCACGATCTTGATGTAGCATGAGATTTGTTAATATAGTTGGATTATATGAAGTTCTTCCCCTCTATCTTTGTTGTGATGAATTGAGTCTTGCTCTTTGAAGTTTCGTATGTTGGATTGAATACTTTGGATTTGAGATCACTTGATGTATGTCTTGCTTGTGGATACCCGTGGTGAAAATGCGGTAATCTATTGAGATCAGTTGATATATGTCTTGGTAATCAACTTGCGGATTCCCGTAGTGACATTGGGGTAATCTAGGCATAAAGGTTGATATACGTTTCATCCTACTTTCTCCGATAGGAACTTTGGAATAATTTTTTATCACATGTTAAGGGATTATTATGCGATTCAGTTATGTTAGTACTGTTGAGAGAGTGCACTAGTGAAAATATGGACCCTGGGTTATGTTTCTAAGCATTGATATACCTTTTTCTCGCTGTTTGCTATTTGATACCTTATATTTTTTTTATTATTTCAGATTACAAAAACCTATATTTACTATCCATACTACACTTGTATCACTATCTCTTCGCCGAACTAGTGCACCTATACAATTTACCATTGGATTGAGTGTGTTGGGGACACAAGAGAATTCTTGTATTTAATTGCAGTGTTGTTTAAGAGAGACCATTTTCATCCTATATCTCCCACCGATTGATAATTCTTAGGTCATCCACTTGAGGAAAATTTATTGTTGTCCTACAAAACTCTGCGCTTGCAGGCCCAACGAAGTTTACAAAAATAAAGTTGCGTAGTAGACATCACGGACGCAGGCGGCGGGAGTCAATGACTCGTCCTCCTCGACCGTAGGTGGTGGGGGAGGCACAGAAACTGCAGGAGCCGCCCGCGATGGAGCAGCGGCAGCAAAAGACGATGTAAAAGGCGGTTCAACCCTATTATAGGGCACCTCTTGGAGATGCTCTGATCAGTGTTGTTCTTCACCGGTTGGTTGTGCGCGGTCGACGTGCCTCCGGGATTTTCCTCAAACACAAACCCAGATTGTGGTAGTCACATGAGTAATGCTATACATCTATGAGATACTTTTTAGGGAGGAATTTATAAGCTGAGGTGAGGTCTATGGTGACTTCTCCCGTCCGTAGGTTTGGCATTTTCAGTAGTCACATGCCCAATATAATCACGAGAGAATTCTTTGTTTAACAATGTCTAAAACTTTTATTCCCTATGTATCTAACACAGCTTTTAAATTTTGTTCTCAATACCAATTGCACAACTAGTACTACTTTACTGAGGTCGCTCTCACTCCAGCTATACATTTATAGCCACAAAACAACTATACCATCGCGTGAATTAACTAAGACTAAAGACCTCCTGAAAATTAGACGGCGTACGAGAGGACGAGGTCGATGAGAGCCGGAGAAGCTTCGGGGATGTCTCGGGGCTGATCTAGACAGCCGCCGTCGGCAGCGGCAGCCCCCTACTTTTCGCTCTGACGACACACTCGCTATTTTCCGGCCGCCCCAGTGGCGTCACCGCTGGCGAAAACCACCCTGGAGAAAATAAATGATGCTCCCAGGTTCACCCGGACAATGCTATCCTTAATCAACACTTTCTCAGGAGCAGAGTACCAGGCTACGCTGCTGATGGATTATGAATTCCAGCTGTCACCAAGAATAACTTTGGAATTTGTGAAGCCCCATGTGCAGTCACAAAAAGGATAAACTAAACTCAAGGGCTCTACTACGTTATTATGTGTGGAAGTGCAAAATTTCACCCTACGTATTATGGGCTTATATATGAGATTATATATCCTACTTGCTCAACTGGAAAGCATCTATGTCAAAAAAATGGACTTTTGGTAAGATATAAAAGTTCGGTTGACCGCACATGTTGACTTACTTGTTCCTGCTCCATGAATTCTCTCTCTACGTATAGTCAATCTCAATGTTCTTGGTCAGAAGGAGAAGAAACTTCCCCTTCTTAGGGTTGGTCGTGCTCCTTTGACAAGAAGAACCAAAATAAATTGTAACCCAATACTGTTTGACCAACAAACTCAAAAATACAGCATGGATCTCCCCCTTATGGCTTTATACCATATAGGTCTAATTGACTGCTACAGAAAAACATGAACTTGCCCCCCCCCCCCCCCCCCCCCTCCCCCCCCACACACACACACACACCAACAAACTCAAAAATACGGCATGGATCTCCCCCTTATGGCTTTATACCATATAGGTCTAATTGACTGCTACAGAAAAACATGAGCTTGCAACCCCCCCCCCCCCCCCCCCCAGCCGTATTAGGCTCTTGCCCACATCCATCGTGTACATACTGTAAAGCAATTTACAATGCTACAAATTTGCAGTTCTAGGTTTATTTACACATGGACAAACAAAGACGAACATGGCAATTAATGTCAACAAGATGAACTTGCTATTCCATGAATCTCCTCATCACCTTGTATCATTTTGGCTGTTTTGCTTTGTATATAAAGCAGCGCTGAAGCCTTTTTTTGGTTCATAGCTACAAAACTACAAGAATTATGTGGCTGTCATCATGATTTTTGGTGGTGGCGTGATCTTATCACCCACATTTCCGTTATTGAAATGGCTTGATCATGGCTACAAGCTAGAGCTGGTACACGTAGAATCATGTGAATGCATTCCCTCCGTTGAATTGAAACAGGAGGAACTGTTGCATCGAATCTAACGAAGATATAACCCAGCACTCTAGGTCCCATCACAACAGAACTAGAAGGGAAAAAGAAGAGGGACCCTAGGCCCTAGACATTTATCGGCTCCCAGACCCCCCCCCCCCCCCCCCCCCCCCCCCCGTGTTGGTAATGAAGTGCCTCCGAGGGCGTCTAGGGCTTGTCGTGTTGCCACCCTTTGCCATTGGCGCCCCGGAGGTAGACATCAATAAGCTCACGCGCCCACCAATGAGGGTGGCAACAAGGTTTCGACCGCTCTACAGCTTGAGTGGAGGATTTTCGAACAACGGTGGCATCTAAGCGGCAGAGGCCTCTGCTAGTCCTGGCCAATCTCCTTAGTCAAACCAGCGACGAGGCGACGATGGGAGTGGGTCTTCTTGCATGGGCTTCCTTGTCTTCTCTCGGTGTTGCATATAAAGGTTGGGGTTCTCTCTCTCGTCCTCTAACTCACCTCACCGACAGATGTAGCCACCAATGATCGTCGATCATCGAATATGTCGGCGCTTGGTGGCCTGATATTGAGATCAAGAGAAATCTCTGGTCGTCTTGGCGCTCTCCTCTCTAGAAACACCATAGAGGTCCCTTTACTTAACAACCGTCCCTCTGGATGCACCATCTGGGGAAAGGTGGGAAGTGGGTGTGTGGTAGTAAGCGCCTACTTTGAGCTAGACCTGGTTATATCCTAGGTCGAGCTTTACCCTAAGATCTCAAACCCGAGGAAAGCCCAGCCCAAAAAATACAAGTAATTTCATATATTTTTGAAATCAATAGTTCTACATTATTGTGCCTATTTTTATCTTAAAATCGTACTTCTAGGTGTTTGTTCATTCATCGAGCTTTTAGGCTCACATTGTGAGCCAAAAACTGGTGCATGGGCCCGGCCCGAACAGCTAGCTTGTAGGTCACCCATGACTAGGCCTGCTTCAAGCCTGGACGAAGGGGTTGACATGGGAAAAGATGGTATGGTGTCTTCTCGGTTCCCTGAAGCAGTATCGGCAGGATCAACCTCGAAGTTTTTTCGAGAACCCGCAGGAGCACTGTGTGTCAATATATTTTCATCGAGAGGGGCGAACATTTACAAGAGTTTTACAACGTTCAAAGGGCAGCGGTTGTGCCGCACCCAAGAAACGCACGCACCCCACCTAGGGGCTAGGCTAGCTGATTACTCTCGCTAGAGTACGTTTACCAACACACCGCCAGTCTTTACAAGTGTCTCTGATTAGTGTAACCACATCCGGTGGCCCGGGGCTTTTGTTTTCGAAGACGCAACGGCTGCGCTCGAGCCAGAATGGAGCGAATGGTGCATAAGGCAATAGAGTTGACAGCACTCCTGGGATCCGGCTGCACGAGATCATTGGACGCGAGCCACCAGGAAAGGATCAGCCTCGAAGTGGGTTGGCTGCTCCATTGTAATTGTATTTCTTACGTGCAGGGTGTCTGTCATCCTCAAGATGCACTTTCCTTATAGTATGTTCACTTTGTTTGTGCAATGAAAATTAATTTGTTCGTTCGTCATTCTTATATCTTTTGGCTTTTGGGGGCATTGCATTATTAATTTTGTTTATCGTGTTCGAATGAAACACTGTAATTAGTTAGTCACCAAACTGCACAAAACCCAGGTGCTCTCCCCACTCGAAGTGGCTGTGTTTTGGCACCTCCTCACACGGGTCTCTCAAAGCTAGCCACAAGCCTACAACCGACGTACGTACTGTTGGTAGCATTACTACTTTACTAGTAAGCTGTATTACACGTAATCCTGAGAAGCTCGTCGAGGTAGTCGGCACCCAGGTCCTCCAGCTCCACGATGAACTTCTGCTTGGCTATGACCTTGCTCCTCCTATTGCATGTCGCCGCATCGTTCGCTATCTCGGCCTTGTTGCGCCTCCTTCTCTTGGAGTGGCGGCGTTTGAGCGCCAGAACGGGCGATCCGCCCATGCCCGCGCCCATGGCTCCAAGGTCGCGGAGCGAGTCCTGGACGCGCTCAAGGGGGAACTTGAGTGCCGTGGCCAGGCCCCGTGAGGACAGCGCCGCCTGGTCGTAGGCCATCGCGGCTGCCTCCACCATGCCGAAGGTGCCCAGCCACACCCGCGCACCACCCCTCGTGGAGTCCCGGATCTCCGCCGCGAACCGCCCCCACGGCCGCGCCCGCACGCCGATGTATGACTGCGCCGCGGAGGCTGCTGGCTTTTTCGCCCGAGGACCAATCGTTTCGCCGCTGCTCATGTCGGACGGGAACGACTCCAAAGAGGAGGAGGAGGAGGTGGTGGAGGTGGAGCGGGAGGGATCGGCGACGGCGCCGCCCATGCTGCCTGTGTAGTAGTGCATGTCGCCGTGGATGTCCATGTGTGTGTTGGCTCGGGACTCGGGTGGCAGGTAATGATGGTGGTGTGTGCCCCCTGTGGATGGGTTAATATAGAGCAGAGCAAGTGTTGTGTTTCACAAATA
Organism: Thinopyrum elongatum; assembly: GCA_011799875.1. Classification (NCBI taxonomy): domain Eukaryota; kingdom Viridiplantae; phylum Streptophyta; class Magnoliopsida; order Poales; family Poaceae; genus Thinopyrum; species Thinopyrum elongatum. The sequence goes on along the minus strand of CM022298.1, from coordinate 44,884,761 downwards.
GGAGACCTAGGACGGTGCCACATCGATGAGCAAGTGTTGTGTTAACGAGTCGTTTTCAGTAGAAAGTGCCTTCCTACATTTCGGGGTTGTGCTAGGAGTGGGAAGGGCTACGTAGGGCGGCTGGATAAGACAGACTTGTGAGCGTCACCACTCACCAGCCTTGACGCAGCAGTGCTCCCTCTACGTTTTTGTTTAGTAGGTGCTGGAATGTCCTGCTAAATTGCATTATTTCTTCATCAAACAACATAATTGAGGATTTAATTTGAGGTCACTCTCAGTCCAGCCATAAACAAACATATGGCTAGCAACCACCCACTTTCTCCTTGATTGGCACAGCTCAACTTAACCGAGACCTACTCAAAAACTAACCTGACGGAGAACGATCGTTCTTGGGTCATAGAGACTGCCCGCGAAGGTCCGGGTCGGGGAGACCGGAGAAGCTTCGGAGATGCTCCATCGGGCAAGCCTCGGGGTGTGACTGACCAGCCGCCGCCGGCACCCCCCCCCCCCCCCCCCCCCCCCCCCCCCCACACACACACACACTTTTCGCCGTGACGACACCTTGGTGTTTCCCGGCCGCCCCAGATCGACCTACCTGTGCGGTTTCCTCAACGGTTACCTAAAACCATCCTGAAGAAAATAGAGAATGCTTTCTCCCAGGTTCACCCGGACAGTGCCATTCCGGGGCCAGCTCTTTTCTCGGGCAGAATACCAGCAGGCTGCGATTGATTAGTGCTAATTAACGGATTATTCCAGTCAACTGGAGTATCTTGGAATTTGTTAAGCCCAAACTGTACTCACAATAGATAAATAAATTATCAATTCAAGGACTGTACTACGCTGTTGTATCTGCTGAACGTTCTGCGCCCTTTCCCTGGACAGTAATTTTTTTTTCAACCCGAGACAAAAGGTTTGCCTCATACATTACTTAGGAAGAGAGTAGAGTTTCAATGTTTATATTACCACACACCCTTGTTTTAAAAAAAACATTACTCTTGCCGCATTATAGCACACAATTGCTTGGCGCCCGCAACGACCCATGGCACCGCCTCCCTCTTGATGTGTTGGAGAAGGATCATAGAAGAGGCACTCTTGTGTCGAAAGATTGTGCATCATGTTCCAAATTGTCATGGACAGTAATATAATGTGCAAGTTGGATAGTTCGTTCATGCTGAATCGAAAGGCATCTGTAATATATATTGACTTCTTTGTTCTTGCTCCTTGAATTCTTTCTCTGGGGTCAATGCTCAACGTTCTTAGTCAGATTGGAGAGAAATCAACCCCACCCCACCTCAATGAATTACTCCTTCTGTAACGAAATATAAGAGCGTTTAGATCACTATGAGTACTATTTTCCAAGAGCGCAAGACGGGCATACATGTCCAACGGAACCACGTAGGTAAGATCCAGCAGTGTTGATCCCGCTATTAGACCAGAGATTAACATTTCTGGGTGATGGATGTCTCATTTACATCTCTGCCTGTGCTTTTTGAGCGATAGTGATGAACCGGATCAAGAACATTACAAAGAGGTGAATGTTATTTCAGTCCAGAAGAACAAGAAACCCGATAGAGATACCCCAAGCGTCCAAACTATCTTTTATATACTACTTCATTTACTTATTTGCTGCTAAAACATCTCTGGTAAAATTATTTTCTCAGTTCCTGCAACCTGAAGAAGGGTTTGTCGTATCTATATATCCCGAGTCCCGACCAATGGCAAACCTCTTACGTATTGATATTACATACTGATGATGTTTCAGGTGTTCAGGATGTCGTAACCTGTGGACAACCGATTCCTGCTTTTAAGGCAGAGCTCCTGAAAACAGGGGAAAATAATATCGATATGTAATGCTCGATGGTGCGGTAAAAAGGACTCGATGAAAAAAATGCCCGCATTCATAATGGTGATACCACTCAATAGTGCTTATCGGATTCCGTGGACATGCTAATTTACCATGTTTCCTATAAAGGATTCAAAGTAATACTCACCTCTACTGCATGCCGAAGCCATCCTCGGTAAGCTAGCCTCACCCCATGGACGGCCTATCAGTTGCAAGCCTGTAGGAAGGCCCTGCTTGTCATGACCAACCTGAGTACATAACAGGTGTAGCACACATTAGCAAATAATACTTTCTCTGCATGTTTTTGAGATATATTATGCCAAAATCCTGAATGTTTCCCCATATTTATCTGTAAACCTCTTATTCGGTTTGTAATAACACCAATCTTGTTTCTGAATGTACATCAATAATCCTAAAAATTATTATTTCATAATGCTAACTAGAGGATACAATGAATAATTGTCATGAGCTCTGACACCACTTACAGGGACAATAATGGCAGACAAGCCAAGAAGGTTCCCGGCAAAAAATGAATTGCATCAAGTTAGCTGCAATAAAGAGACATAATCAGAAACAAAATGGTGTATTTGATCTCTGTAGAATAAAGTACCAACAACCATTGAAGGAAATATGCCCTAGAGGCAATAATAAAGTTGTTATTTTATATTTCCTTATATCATGATAAATGTTTATTATTCATGCTAGAATTGTATTAACCGGAAACTTGATACATGTGTGGATACATAGACAAAACACCGTGTCCCTAGTAAGCCTCTACTAGACTAGCTCGTTAATCAAAGATGGTTAAGTTTCCTAACCATAGACATGTGTTGTCATTTGATGAACGGGATCACATCATTAGGAGAATGATGTGATGGACAAGACCCATCCGTTAGCTTAGCATATTGATCGTTCAGTTTTATTGCTATTGCTTTCTTCATGTCAAATACATATTCATTCGACAATGAGATTATGCAACTCCCGGATACCGGAGGAATACCTTGTGTGCTATCAAACGTCACAACGTAACTGGGTGATTATAAAGATGCTCTACAGGTATCTCCAAAGGTGTTTGTTGGGTTGGCATAGATCGAGATTAGGATTTGTCACTCCTAGTATCGGAGAGGTATCTCTGGGCCCTCTCGGTAATGCACATCATAATAAGCCTTGCAAGCAATGTGACTAATGAGTTAGTTGCGGGATGATGTATTACGGAACGAGTAAAGAGACTTGCCGGTAACGAGACTGAACTAGGTATGAATATACTGACGATCGAATCTCGGGCAAGTAACATACCGATGACAAAGGGAATAACGTATGTTGTCATTACGGTACGACCGATAAAGATCTTCGTAGAATATGTGGGAACCAATACGAGCATCTAGGTTCTGCTGTTGGCTATTGACCGGAGAGGTGTCTCGGTCATGTCTACATAGTTCTCGAACCCGTAGGGTCCGCACGCTTAACGTTCGATGACGATTTGTATTATATGAGTTATGTGATTTGGTGACCGAATGTTGTTCGGAGTCCCGGATGAGATCACGGACATGACGAGGAGTCTCGAAATGGTCGAGAGATAAAGATTGATATATTGGATGATAGTATTCGGACACCGGAAGTGTTCCGGAGTGTATCGGGTACATATCGGAGTACCAGGGGGGTTACCGGAACCCCCCGGGGGAAGATATGGGCCATATGGGCCATAGGAGGGAGTCACACCAGCCCACATAGGGGTGGCGCGCCCCCCACAAGGGAGGAGTCCAAATTGGACTAGGGGAGGGGCGGCGCCCCCCTTTCCTTATCCCTCTCTCTCTCTCTCTCCTTCCCCCTTTCCCCCTCCGATAAAAGGAAGGGGGGGGGGAATCCTACTAGGAGCCCAAGTAGGACTCCTCCTACTTGGGGCGCGCCTAGGGCCGGCCTCCTCCCCTCTCCCTCCTTTATAAACGGGGTGGGGGGCACCTCTAAGACACACCAATTGTTCCAAGCCGTGTGCGGCACCCCCCCTCCATGGTTTACTCCTCCGGTCATATTCACGTAGTGTTTAGGCGAAGCCCTGCGCGGATCACTTCACCATCACCGTCACCACGCCGTCGTGCTGACGGAACTCTCCCTCGACACTTTGCTAGATCAAGAGTTCGAGGGACGTCATCGAGCTGAACGTGTGCTGAACTCGGAGGTGCCGTACGTTCGGTACTTGATCGGTCGGAACGAGAAGATGTTCGACTACATCAACCGCGTTAAACAAACGCTTCCTCTTTCGGTCTACGAGGGTACGTGGACACACTCTCCCCCTCTCGTTGCTATGCATCTACTAGATAGATCTTACGTGAGCGTAAGAAAATTTGAAATTACATGCTACGTTCCGCAACAACCATGGCATCAAAAGAGGCATATATGAAGCTTGCTTAGCGAACCGCTAAACTCATATAAATTTTGAATTCCACTCACTAGTAGAAAACAGGGCTTTGGTCCAGGCCATCCCAGCCCATTAGTCCCGGTTCAGTCAGGAACCTGGACACATGGGGGCATACGTCCCGGTTCGTGCGCTCAGGGGGCCGGCCGGGGCTCGTGGGGCATTGGTCCCGGTTCGTCTGGACCCTTTGGTCCCGGTTCCAGACACGAACCGAGACCAATGGGCCTCGCTCCTGGCCCGCATCCATTGGTCCCGGCCCGCATCCATTGGTCCCGGTTCGTGGCTGGAACCGGGACCAAAGGCCACCCTTTGGTCCCGGTTCCAACCACGAACCCGGACCAATGTTGTGCCTATATATATACCCCTCGCCCGCGAGCAGAGCACTCCACTGCTCTGTTTTTTTCTGGCCGGTGAGGGGAGGGGTTTGTGGTGCTCTAGCTCACCTCCTATGCACATGAGGTATTCGATGAAATGCCCGAGCCACACTTAACCTTTCTCCTCTCGAAGCTCCTTGTCCAAACTCCATTTTCCTCAAGATTTGTCTAGGTTTAGCGGTCCGTCACGTCCCGTCCCCGTCTTCACCGCCGTCGATCGCCCTTGCCGATCTCGTCGCCGGCATAACCGTGGTGAGCCTCTTGTTCTTATCTTCTTTCTAAAAGAAAAAAATTCTTACTTGTACGATTTAGATAGATACTTGTCTAATTTTCTTACTTTTATTATTGTTTGTTATTATATAGTGCGATGGTTTTGGTATCCGCCCCCGTCGGCCCTCGTCCTGTCTATGATTCGGATGTGGTATATATTATATTTTATAACTATTTGGTTCATTTATTGTTTATGACAATTATGCCGACCAACGTGACATAGATTTTTTTATCTAGGAGGTATGTGAACCGGAAATTCCAACCGACCCTATTGTCGAGAGGTTAAATTTAGTTGAAGAAGAAAACAATTACTTGAAGGAAAGATTGAAAAAAATTGAGGAGGAGAAGATGATATTGGAGTTGCATGTTGCGGATGTCGTCGATGATCACAAGATCAAGATGGATGTAATGCGCTTCAAGATTAGAAAGTATAGAAAATATGTCATTCATACCGAGGCTTGATATCATTATGCTGTTGGATCAATTGTTACCTTGGTTGCGATTATGATCGCATTTGTTGTTGCATTGAAATGTTTTACATAGTTTCAATGTATGGTTTAATTAAATGCTCTGGAGAGCTATATGTTGTTCAATGAGAACTATGTATGTACTTTGGTTTTAATGTGATGATGAACTTCTATTAATTTGGTCACTTATCTATTCATGATGTTTTGTAATGGTTTTTTACACACTTAATTATATATAATGCATGCAGATGAACCGGCAATGGATGTACGGTGACAGACGCACCTCCGAGTACATTAAGGGCGTGCATAATTTTCTCGAAGTAGCTGAGGCAAACAAGCAGAATGGTTTTATGTGTTGTCCATGCCCTATATGTGGGAATACGAAGTCTTACTCTGACTCGAAAACCCTTCACACCCACCTGCTTTATAAGGGTTTCATGACACACTATAATGTTTGGACCAAGCACGGAGAAAGAGGGGTTATGATGGAAGACAGCGAAGAAGAAGAGGATGATGACAGCTATGTGCCCCCTGAATACGGTGATGCTGCAACGGGGGAAGCTGAAGATCAAGAGGAACCAGACGATGTGCCCGATGATGATCTCCGCCGGGTCATTGTTGATGCAAGGAGATAGTGCGAAAGTGAAAAGGAGAAGCTGAAATTCGATCGCACGTTAGAGGATCACCAAAAAGGGTTGTACCCCAATTGCGAAGATGGCAACACAAAGCTCGGTACCGTACTGGAATTGCTGCAATGGAAGGCAGAGAATGCTGTGCCTGACAAAGGATTTGAGAAGCTACTGAAAATATTGAAGAAGAAGCTTCCAAAGGATAACGAATTGCCCGACAGTACGTACGCAGCAAAGAAGGTCGTATGCCCTCTAGGATTGGAGGTGCAGAAGATACATGCATGCCCTAATGACTGCATCCTGTACCGCGGTGCATACGAGGATTTGAACGCATGCCCGGTATGCAGTGCATTGCGGTATAAGATCAAACGAGATGACCCTGGTGATGTTGATGGCGAGCCCCCCAGGAAGAGGGTTCCTGCCAAGGTGATGTGGTATGCTCCTATAATACCACGGTTGAAACGTCTATTCAGAAACAAAGAGCATGCCAAGTTGATGCGATGGCACAGAGAGGACCGTAAGAAAGACGGGAAGTTGAGAGCACCCGCTGACGGGTCGCAGTGGAGAAAAATCGAGAGAAAATACCGGGTTGAGTTTGCAGGTGACCCAAGGAACGTATGGTTTGGTTTAAGCACGGATGGCATTAATCCTTTCGGGGAGCAGAGCAGCAATCACAGCACCTGGCCCGTGACTCTATGTATCTATAACCTTCCTCCTTGGCTGTGCATGAAGCGGAAGTTCATTATGATGCCAGTACTCATCCAAGGCCCTAAGCAACCCGGCAACGACATTGATGTGTACCTAAGGCCATTAGTTGAAGAATTTTTACAGCTGTGGAATGGAAACGGTGTACGTGTGTGGGATGAGCACAGACAGGAGGAATTTGACCTGCATGCGTTGCTGTTTGTAACCATCAATGATTGGCCTGCTCTCAGTAACCTTTCACGACAGACAAACAAGGGATACCACGCATGCACGCACTGTTTAGCTGACACCGAAAGTATATACCTGGACAAATGCAGGAAGAATGTGTACCTGGGGCATCGTCGATTTCTTCCGACCAACCATCAATGTCGAAAGAAAGGCAAGCATTTCAAAGGCGAGGCAGATCACCGGAAGAAGCCCGCCATGCGTACCGGTGATCACGTACTTGCTATGGTCAATGATTTACACGTAATCTTTGGAAAGGGTCCCGGTGGACTATCTGTTCCGAATGACGCTGAGGGACGCGCTCCCATGTGGAAGAAGAAATCTATATTTTGGGACCTACCCTACTGGAAAGACCTAGAGGTCCGCTCTTCAATCGACGTGATGCACGTGACAAAGAACCTTTGCATGAACCTGCTAGGCTTCTTGGGCGTGTATGGAAAGACAAAAGATACACCGGAGGCACGGAAGGACCTGCAACGTTGGCACGAAAAAGACGGCATGCCTCCAAAGTAGTATGAAGGTCCTACCAGCTACGCTCTTACCAAAGAAGAGAAGGAAATCTTCTTTGAATGCCTGCTCAGTATGAAGGTCCCGTCTGGCTTCTCGTCGAATATAAAGGAAATAATAAATATGGCAGAGAAAAAGTTCCAGAACCTAAAGTCTCATGACTGCCACGTGATTATGACGCAACTGCTTCCGATTGCATTGAGGGGGCTTCTACCGGAAAACGTTCGATTAGCCATTGTGAAGCTATGTGCATTCCTCAATGCAATCTCTCAAAAGGTGATCGATCCAGAAATCATACCAAGGCTAAGGAGTGATGTGGCGCAATGTCTCGTCAGTTTCGAGCTGGTGTTCCCACCATCCTTCTTCAATATCATGACGCACGTCCTAGTTCATCTAGTCGACGAGATTGTCGTTCTGGGCCCCGTATTTCTACACAATATGTTCCCCTTTGAGAGGTTCATGGGAGTCCTAAAGAAATATGTCCGTAACCGCGCTAGGCCAGAAGGAAGCATCTCCATGGGCCATCAAACAGAGGATGTCATTGGGTTTTGTGTTGACTTCATTCCTGACCTTAAGAAAATTGGTCTCCCTCAATCGCGGTATGAGGGGAGACTGACTGGAAAAGGCACGCTAGGAGGGGACTCAATAATATGCAGGGACGGGCATTCTTGGTCTCAAGCACACTATACAGTTCTACAGAACTCTACCTTTGTGACCCCGTATGTCGATGAACACAAGAACATTCTGCGCTCCAAACACCCGGAGCAGTGTGACGACTGGATTACATGTGAACACATCAGGACTTTCGGCAGTTGGTTGGAAACACGTCTCAGAGGTGACAACACTGTTTCTGATGAGCTATACTCATTGTCCAGGGGACCATCTTCGACTGTATTGACTTACAAAGGATACGAGATAAATGGGAATACATTTTACACGATCGCCCAAGATCAAAAGAGCACCAACCAAAACAGCGGTGTCCGCTTTGATGCAGCAACCAAGAGGGGAAAGGACACATATTATGGTTACATAGTGGACATATGGGAACTTGACTACGGACATGATTTTAAGGTCCCTTTGTTTAAGTGCAAATGGGTCAATATGTCAGGAGGCGGGGTACAGGTAGACCCACAGTACGGAATGACAACAGTGGATCTGAACAATCTTGGGTACACAGACGAACCATTCGTCCTAGCCAATGATGTGGCGCAGGTTTTCTATGTGAAGGACATGTCTACCAAACCGAGAAAAAGAAAAGATAAGGAAGCGAATACATCATACGATGAGCCAAAGCGCCACATAGTTCTTTCAGGAAAAAGAGACATCGTGGGATTGGAGGGCAAGACAGACATGTCTGAAGATTATGAAAAGTTTCATGAAATTCCTCCCTTCAAAGTCAAGGCTGACCCAAGCACCCTGTTAAGCGATGAAGAATATCCATGGTTACGGCGCAATAAGCAAAGGACACAAGTGAAGAAAAAGTGAAGACTTTCTCTCCACAACTATTATGATGATGCCTTTGATCTAGAATATCACTGCAGTTACATATGAAGAAATGAAATGCCTTTTGTAACAGACGAGTTTCCGGAAACCCTGATACTTCGAAACAGATTGTCCGTTTTGTACACGAAGTGCATCCAGTTTTTGCCGTAACCCTCTCAACTTTTTAGCACATGCTATGTGGGTGAAATGGTGATACCATGCCAATTTTCAACCTCTTAAGAGTTCATTTGAAGTGCTTTTCAATTTCAGGGTCATATAGCTCAAAAAAATCAGTAAATGCATGAAAAATAACAAATGAAGTCAGAAAGGGTTGAAAATTAATGATGTGGCTTTGAATGTTGCATTTTGAACACACAAAAAGTCTGGAGTTCAAATAATTTCAAAAAAATGAAATCCCTTTGTAACGACGAGTTTCGTATGAAACCCTGATACTTCGAAAGAGATTGTCCGTTTTGTACTCGAAGTGCATCCATTTTTGCCGTAACCCTCTCAACTTTTTAGCACATGCTATGTGGGTGAAATGATGGATACCATGCCATTTCAACCTTTAAGAGTTCATCATTTGTAGTGCTTTTCAATTTCAGGGTCATATAGCTAAAAAAAATCAGTAAATGCATGAAAATAACAAATGAAGTCAGAAAGGGTTGAAAATTGATGATGTGGCTTTGAATGGTGCATTTTGAACACACAAAAAGTTTGGAGTTCAAATAAGTTCAAAAAAATGAATCCCTTTGTACAGACGAGTTTCGTTCGAAACCTGATACTTCGAAAGAGATTGCCGCTTTTGTACACGAAGTGCATCCAATTTTTTGCCGTAACCCTCTCAACTTTTTAGCATCATGCTATGGGGGGAAATGATGATACCATGCCAGCTTTCAACCTTTCAGAGTTCATTTGTAGTGATTTCATTTCAGGGTCATTTAGCCCAAAGAATGAACTAATAGCAAAAAGAATGAACTTAAAATAATCAATTAAATATTCTGTTATGATCAACTCAAAACAAACTATAATATTCTTCAATAGCAAAAAGAATCAACTAAAGCTTTTATAAAACTCTAATAGCAAAAGGAATCAACTAAAAGCTTTTAAACCTCTAGTATTTTTTAAACTAAAATTATATAATTTATGCAACTAAATATCAAAGTATTTTCTGTCAAAACATTAATGGCACAATGAATTTCATAAGAAATTTTTTGTTAGAAACTTTTAAGCAAACTAAAATAACAAATCTGTTCTTGATTAAAAACGACATTTAAATAACCTAAAAATTACCAATTTAATATAGTGATAAAACAAAATAATATTAAATAGCAGGAAAAATATCATCAAAAATCTATTTTATAGTAAAGTTATTCACAAAACTAGTGATTCACACAATTTAAAGAATTCAAATTTAAACTATTCAAATTGAAAATTATGGCACTAACAGAAATCTCTTATATTTTTGTGACCTAACAGCAAAAAGACTCACAGGAAAACTGCAAAAAAAAGAAAAAAAAATAAAGCAAAAAAAAAAAGACAGAAAAAAATGCCACCACGCCTGATATACGACTAGGAACGCAGCTAATTGGGCCAGGATTCAGGCCCGCAGAAGCCCAGAGCAGCCACAGGCATAGCAGTGTATGATTAGGCCCTAGGCCTGCAGTTGAGAGGAGTTCAATGGGGATGGGCAGTCGAGCTATAAACCGGTGCGGGGCGCTCTCAACTAGCGAGGTGGGACTAAACTCCCACCACCACGCCGCTTGTGCAAGCCCATTGGTCCCGGTTGGTGCCACGAACCGGACCAATGCTCACCTTTGGTCCCGGTTCGTGGCACCAACCGGGACCAATGCCTACCTTTGGTCCCGGTTCGTTCCACCACCGGGACCAAAGGTCTTTTTTCCCAGCCCTACCAACCGGGACCAAAGGTCTCTGTTTCCGGTTGGTAGGGCTGCTGAACAGAGACCTTTGGTCCGGTTGGTGGAACGAACCGGGACCAAAGGTAGGCATTGGTCCCGGTTGGTGCCACGAACCGGGACCAAAGCTTCATGTATATAGCCCATACTTACGTTTCCAGTCCCAGTTCATCTTCCCCCCAACGCCGTCGCGCCGAACAGCACGACGCCGCCGAGCCCTCGCCGACGTTGCCTCGTGCCTCGCCCTCGCCCGCGTCCTTGCCCTCGCCGTGCGCCGTCCTCGTCGCTGGCCTCGAGCCTGCCGTCCTCGTCGCCGACGCACCCCTCGCGCCTCGCCCTCTCCCTCTCCGCGCCATCCTCGTCGCCGGCCTCGAGCCGCCGCCCTTGTCGCACCCTCGCCCCCCCCCCCCCGAGTCCGCTGCCTCAATCGCCGATCAAGCCATCGCTGCCCCCCCCCCCCCCACAGTGAGCCCCCCATTCCCTCCCCTGCTCCCCGTCGCCGCGTGCTCTGTTTTTTTTGCGGGCATGTATACTGTATAGTTCATGTATATATTCATGTATATGTTTTTCATGTATGAGATGTATGTTCATGTATATATTCACGTGTATATTTCATTTATGAGATGTATATGTGCAATTTTGTATACAAACTTCGTTGTTTTCATATGTACGAAAATCTAGAGTAAAAACGAAAACAAACATATAAGAAAAAACAAAGGAAAAATGAAGAAGGAAAGAAAAACCGCCCGCCAGCCACCCCCGCATTTTCATAAAGTTTTCCACCGAGTCCACGTCGCACCGAGCACCCGCGCGAAGCAATTCTTTTTTTGAAGGTAATTTTTTGTTAAATGAAAATGTTGGCATCGGCTCTATCATCACGTGGCACGGCTTCATCGTTTACTAAGTTAAAATGATGTTATAAATTTTCTCTCAAAACGATCCCCGATAACTTCGACATTAGGGGGGGACGTCGATCAACCCCCTCTCTCCCGACCACAACTCTCGAGTCCCCACCACCCCCTCTCTCGAAAGTTACTAAGTTTGATTCATTTGTCCAGTTTGAATTTTGACATATGCAACATTTGATCATATATCAAAGTTTGATCATATGTCAAAGTTTGAATTTTGACCATATGCACATTTGATCATATTCAGGTTTGATCTATTCAAAGTTTGAATTTTGACATATGCAACATTGATCATTGTCAAAGTTTGAATTTTGCATATGCACATTTGATCATATCAAAGTTGATCATATGTCAAAGTTTGAATTTTGACATATGCAACATTTGATCATATATCAAAGTTTGATCATAGTCAAAGTTTGAATTTTGACATAGCATATTTGATCATATGTCAAAGTTTGATTTTGACATATGCAACAATATTTGATCATATGTCAAGTTTGACTTTTGACATAGATTTATCAAGAATCCCCCCTTATGGATGTGCACAAGTTGATCCATTTTTTTCTGATCTCATCTATATATATATTCTTCTATATGTCACATTGTCTGTCAACAGTATTGAGAAATCCATGGCTTCATCATTTGCCAGAAGTAACAGGCGTATGATGCTACGAAGATCTTCAAGTTGTTTTGGAATGGAGTTCCTGATCGAATAATTCGTCTTTTGGTACGAATTTCAGCAAAGGCTTCCAAATAGCGATATTCGGAAGGCTCTTGCTGAACTTTGTACCAAAAGCTAATTACCTATCGGGAACTCCGTTCCAAAACAACTTTGAAGAGCTTCGTGCCATTATACGCCTATCATTTCCGGCTATGATAGTCAAGGTTTTCTTGAATTCTTTGACACTAGACAACTGACATATAGAGGGTGATGAGATCAGGAAAAATATGGACCATTTCTGCACATCCAGAATGGCGTCATTTTGTTAAAATCCTTGTCGATCCGGACGTCGGACATTCATGAAGAGGCGTCCGACCCCAAACCCTAGAAGCGTGTCGAGGCCACCCCAAACCCTAGAAGCGTTGCCTAGGCCACCCCAAACCCTAAGCGTTGTCGAGGCCACCCCAAACTGTAGAAGCATCGAGCTAGCTAGGTCTACTTTGCACTAATATATCCATCTGTCTGTTTGTATATTAATTGCCATGTTGTAATATTGCAGAAGAACTATGGAGCACCGAGACATCGAAGCAGAACAGTGTTGGGGGACATAATCCTCGGCGGAGGTGATTTTGTCTTGTCTTTCTCACGACACCGATGGTCTGGAAGGAGATGGTGAAGAGGCTCCGGTGATCGAACAATGGAGGTGGAAGGACATGATTATGATGGCTCCGGTTGACGGAATGCCGGTGGAAGAAGGAGACCGTGATGACGCTCCGGTGAGCGAACGGAGAAGGAGATGTTGCAAAGTCCGGCGAGGTATATACATTAATTAAGCCTGTGCTGACTAGCTAATTGATGCATTAATTGTTTTGGTATGTACACATATTAACTCTCTTCTTCTTCTTTCTAGCCCTTCGGAATCGAGCAAACTTCGGTACCGAGACGAGGCCTGAAGAAAAGGTTGCGCCAGGATGGAAAGGTTCACGATCACAGCAATCAAGGGCGATGGCCAACCGTGAACCCACCGGACCAAGGAAGCATTTTTCTTTAGTGCGGTTTCTTGTTAGGGACATGATCCTCCGATCAGCATCCACCAATGGAATAGCCTAAGGACGAAGACCCTCAAGTGTCTTTTGTCAACGATAGACAGAAGATGATCTTTGGACCGCGCTGAAGGCAAATTTCACCCTACCGCCAGAGGAGGATCGCGGATAAGCCGTTATAGAGCCAGTGTCAAGGCTCATGCTCTTAAATAGATGGCAGATCTATCAGGAGGTGGAAATGAGTTGAAATCAATGTTTGTCGACAAAGGAAGACTCCAGAATTCACCGGCCGATTTGAGAAGATAAGAGATCACTGGCCTGCATTTGTGGCCCACAAGACATTGGAGAAGAGTAAGAAGATGTCAGCACAAACAAGAAAAATGCTGCAAAGAAGGAGTATCACCATCGCACGGGGTCAGGTGGCTACCTCAAAGCCCGGCCGTTGTGGGACAAGGCTGAGAAGGACCTGCTTGATAAAGGGGCGAACCAGAGACATTGAACTGGCCAGACCGTTCAAGGACTTGGTTCTTCGGGGTTGGGGAACCTTGGACCTGAAACGGAAGTGCCGTTGGACAAGGAGCAACTTGAAATACCATCAAGAGCTTCAGAAGTATATCGCCGCAGCGCAGCAGGGACGTTCGTTCCCGACAGAGAGATGACGACTCACACAGGCCCTCGGGAATCCTGAGCACCCAAGACGAACCAGAGGCACGGCAGGCTCCGTTGCGTGGAAGGAAGGGTTTCCAGCGCAGGCGTTACAAAACACGGGAGAGGAGGAGAAAGTGAGCAGACCGAACTGCAGAAGCTGAATGCAAGGGTACGAGTGCTAGAGGAACAACACTAGTTCAGAGCAGCGACCTGCCGAAGCTACCCCACCATCTCAGACGAGAAGCAGCATGGTTTCCACGCGCTCCTTCAGCAGCCTCACTTCACGTCTCCCAGCTACCCCGTGGATGCTATCACGAAGGCTCAAGATTGCCACCTTATGGCGCAATGGCAGCACCTCAAAGTCAAGGCGCTGTCGGCTCTGTTGCACCTCCTCAACCCGGCGCAACTTTTCACTGCCTTCTGATTCCAGAAGGCTATGCTGTTTGTGTGGTCGATGAAATAACGGAGGGATTTGAGGAGCTCGAGCTTGACCACCCTACCGGTTGAAGGGAGACCTCGGCTGGGTCTTGCTCTGAGAACTCCATGTCTATGGCGGAAGGAGCTCATCAACCTTCCGAACTGGACAGCCTCCGCCTCCTCCTCTGGCGAGTCAGGGCACTCCGCCTCCTCCTCTGGCGAGTGATCAGGCACTCCGCCTCCTTCTCCGGCTGCTCCGGCGTGTGCGGCACTACGCCTCCTTCTCCAGCTGCTCCGGCGCTGGCGGCACTCCGCCTCCTTCTCCGCCTACGCCGGCGCGTCCCGAGCAGCCCCGCTCCTTCTCCGCCTCGTCAACAACAGCGGAAGACAGCCGCCGCCACTCCGGCTGCTCCGGCGTGTCGTAGCACTCCGCCTCCTTCTCTGCCTCGTAAGCAATGAAGGAAGACGCCGCAGCCGCTGCGGCTGCTCCGCGTCTAGCAGTACAGCCAGATGGAGGCAATACAAATTCGGTCCATCTCCCAGCCTCTAGAGAAGTTACCGTACGAGATGACCGAGGAGGAAAATGCGGAGATCTGTCAAGCCCAAGTGAAGGACTTTTTTGCAAAGAAAAATCCACCTCCGAGGAGAAGATGATCCGGTGAAATTGAAGCGCACTTTGAAGAACCTGAAGCGACCACCACCCCTCGCGGATGACAACCATATCCGCGCTCTGAAAAAGGCAGTGGAAGGAGCGCGCCGGTCGGGAACTACTTCAAGTGACAAAAGGTTACAAGAACGAAGAAGAGGGAACAAAATTCCCCAGCTCGGCGAACGGCAACCAATCGTGCCCCCCGCTCAAGTGTCTAGCGATATCGTCGCAATCTGATCTCGGGGATGCTGCCCGTACCAATAATGGTGATTACCTCCTGACATGCCCATTTTTGATACAATGGAGGTGGACGAACACAAATACCAGTACGGGAAGCGTCTCGTCACACCTGGTGATCCTCCTCTAACAACGATATGCGAAGATTCCATAAGTGGTACATGGACACCTGCAAGTCTGGAAGGATATTTGACGCTGAGAGTTAAAGAGGGACGACCTCGTTGGAATTGATCTGTGTCTGTTCCATTTGAGGAGTTCTTCCAGTTTTTTCAATCAAAAGACCTCGATAAAATAATCATCACTTTGCTACTGCTGTAAGTACTATACTTCTGTAATTAAGTCTCTATATATAGCTCAGCTCTTTCATTGCATGTATATATATTTCCTCACTATATTATGCAGATTGAAGATCGTCGAATGCAGAAATGCACAAATCTATGATATTGGGTTCATTAACACAAATCTCATAGATGAATGGAAGGTTCATATAATGCGAAAGAAACCGAGGGCACACTTGCTACAATCGTTGCTTAAAATCAACAAAGATAAATATACTCTTTCCTTACAACTTCAAGTGAGTGTTACTGTCTTCTGCATATCCGGTTTCCTCTTATTACTCGAGGTTATAGTAATGTAATTGATGAGTTATGCATGCGTGCGCAGCTTCCACTTTATTCTCCTAGAGATTAAGCTTGACAGGGACTAGTAACCGTCTTAGACTCAAGACGAAAGATCCCAAGAGTATGCGGCCATGACTGAAATGCTCCAGAAGTAAGTTCAATCGATCATTATCGCACCCATACCGGCAACTTGGTCATTTCCTGATATCAAGTAATTATTTTCTTTGTCTCGCAGGGTTTGAAAGTGTTCACCACAGAAGCTCCGGGACTGCGGGGGAGCTGCGATTTCACACCCGAAAGTAAGTACTACTAGCTAGTTCCGCGCATCTCCCATTGATTCTAGCTAGTCATCAATACCATTTAATAATTCTTGATTATCAGTTTTGATTGACCCTTATTTCTCGTAAACTGGTTGTGGCAGGAAGGCGGGAATATTTTTGTGGATACTACGTTTGCGAGTAATCTACATGCGACGACCCTTAAAGCGGGCTACTCTGAAAAACAATATGAAGTGCGTAAGCAATAATTCACAATTTTATTTATTACATCATTGTGTTGAGTTTCATTCATATATATGTATTGACCCCCTTCTTCAAATTAGATTTGGCAGATGCGGGATGAACTCCTACCACAAGATCGCATAAAATCAATTCAAGAGGAATTGGCGGGATTCTTTCTGACCACGTTCATCCAGCTGGAGAATACCATGTGACTTGACATCAAATGCTAGGGTATTTTAAGAGATCTTATATGTATATATGTAGCTAGTAGCGCGGATAGATATACGAAAACTTTGTTCGACCAATCTCTCAGAGAAGGAGGAGTCGATCACTTCTCTCTGTATATGTTCATGACGATCTTGTGTACTTAATGGTTTCCTTCATTGCTTACTAGCTAGCGTGTCGAGTCCTCTCTATACGTATAGTATGTAGCGTCGACCAAGCACGGAGATAAGAGGGACACTTCTCTCTAGCTATTAGCTAGCTAACACAATATATGAAACCCTAAATTAACCCTACAAAACCCCAAACCCCCCAAACCCCCCCCCCTCTCAAAAAAAAACAAAAACCCAGCTCTGAGCTGCTGACACGTGGATGATCTTTGGTCCCGGTTGGTGTTACTAACCAGGACTAAAGGCCCTCCTCTCTGGGCTCGCCGCAGCGGCCACGTGGAGCCCACTGTCCCGTTCGTATAAGAACAGGGACTAAAGTGTTGGCTTTAGTCCCGACCCTTTAGTCCTGGTTCCCGAACCGGACAAATGGGCCTTATGAACCGGACAAATGGGACTTTTTCTACTAGTGACCATGTACTTCCACGTTGCATAGCCCTCTATACTATTAAATTCCAATAGCTTATTATATTCCATTCCACATTGCATTATGAAGCACTTGTAACTCCAGGCAGAGATGTTGAGGATTAGAAATGATAAATAAGCATAATTTAAATGTTGAAATCTTAACATTGTTCATACCACATTCATTGCCATCTCCATCAAACCTCCCTAACCCCAGGTTGTTAACAAAACAAAGGTTCCTGCATAGACTGGAAGCATAACTAACTGAAACCCAAACCCAATATAGCTTGGCAACATGGACTAAAAACCATTTATGTAGTTTAAAAAAGCTAAATAATTAACCATTGACTCCAATCCAACCCAATAACTCACAAAACGAGTTCATTCAATACATACATATGAGTTCGACTTCATCGTACCTACACACTAACTAACATCTAATTAGATTACCATATGTTCAGTCATCCTCCCTACTGTCTCTGCTCTCTCTGCATCATTGTCATGCTTGCATGTGGTTTACCCTCCGTTATATATTTGTTTGTGGCTTCTCCTTCTAGATACAGAGATTAATCTTTTCTTCTGAAGTTCATCTTCGAGCTTCTTACTTTCCCTCGACATGAGCACTTGCGGTTGTCTTGGCCAAGCAGCCTCAGTAGGAGAGCAACCCCAAGATGATGGCAGAATTGAGATGACCAGCCGAACCTTTAACAATATTAACTTTTAACAAGACACAAAATAATACTTATTTTAATAATAACATGTACTTATTTAAACTAGATACAATATATATTTTAAATTAGTACACTGTTAATTCACATAGTTAACAAAATACAAATGTTGCTAAATAATAAGTACTTATAATGTTCTCTGTTTATTCTGCAGTTTTAATGTATATCACTAAGATTTTGTTTCTCCTAAACTGAAATTGTATGATGTACAAATTTCTCTTTGAATTAATTTTTTCAATTTCTTTAACTATATAGTATATAATTTTTTTGCCATGTGTGGTGTGTTCATATATAATAATGTTATTAAATATCATGATGTAGATTTCTAAAGCATAACAATATAACAAAAATTAATAGTGGTTTCTAGTGTATCATTAGGTAAGCTTATATAAACTTCTAGGGTATGTTAAATGTGTCTTGCAACTTGGGTTCAATAATAAATTGACAACATGTGCATGATTTGTACTTTTACTTCAAATAGCACAATTATTGTAATAATCGAAGAACATAAAAAATAGCAGACTCTGGTCATCTAGAATGTGTCTTGCAACTTTTGCACACATATGACTTGATATTTGATATGCTCATCTAGAATGCAAGTAATTTAATTTGGTGTATAGCAGTTCCGCTAGTTTATAAATTAAGAAGTTATGAATTAATTTAACATGTAACCTAGTTAACATATACTTCATTCTGACATGCACCGACGTTCATTGAAAGACTACCAACCAAATTAAATTCAGCTCCGACTATGAGACTAGTTTGTTCATATAGTATCACCTTATTAGTTGTGGTGTGCATTTGCCCGGTCGTGTGAGTCTTCTCTAGGTTTCAATAATCTTTCATACATAATATATGACATATGGTCATATACTAGCATAATTTAGTATTTTGGGGGCCTCTTGCTACAGACCGAGGCGGTTGCCCTTTGCGCAGTGTATGGATCGACCCTGATATACTTCAGTTATATGAATTGGAACTGGAATCGAAACCTCATGAAGACTTTTCGGCTGGCCATCGATTGCCGCCATTCTGGCATGCAACACCATGAGAGGTGACGGCCAGGCGAGCCGCACATTGGTTGGCAACCCAATCTTACGCCAGATCTGAGCAGGGCGGCGGCTTCAGGACACCTATGACAATCTTTTAGGCATCACCAATGTTGATGTAGCACTTCCCAGAAGAGAGAAGAAACACTAGAATGTGTTTGGTTACCGGTATATACCTCAACCTGTCGTTAGATGCAACTTTTTTCGGTGTTGGTGTTTTGGTAGTGTGCAAACAATATTGGCGCTAGACGACACAGTTCTAAGCAACCTCTAGGCCTGTATCGGTGGGAACGGCCAAGTCGGCCGTTTCCAGCAATCAGCCAGGTCCAAGCGATGCCTCGAGAGCTCTTGGGTGGCTCTGGCGGTACGTGGGTGTAGGTGGTTTGCACGTATTTTCATGTAATCACCTCTTAATCTGCTTCATCCCTTCTACACAACTGTGCTTCGATTCGAGATAAGTTATACATGAACAGATGCACCTCGATGTTCTGATTCCATTCAGGTGATCGAACATAGTTTCGTTCACTGTATAGTTGAATTCCGTTGTTCATGTTGGATCCTTTTAAACAATTTGACAATTCGTGGCACGCGGTCGACTGTTTGAAGTTTCCTTTAACAAGTAGTTCCACCTCGCTGTTTGACACGATTTGTATTGTGTGTTTTCTATCTCACAAATCATAGACGAGTAGATCTATATGACCAGTGTACTGTAATATGCATGTCATCCTCCTAATTCCCGTTAACTAGTCTTTCTAATCTACACAAATGTGCTCGATTCGAAATAAATTGTACAGAAAAAGATGCACGCTGACGTTTATTCGTGTAAGTGTTGCAATTTTGTGGTTCATGTTTGAAGCTATTTGGATGAATTTCGACAAATACATCACGCACGGCCGATCGTTTGAATTTTAGGTTTGACCAGTAGCTCCATCTCTTCGTTTCACACAACTTTCGTTGTTATACGTATTCTATTTTGACGATCGTAGATGAATACGTGTCACATCTCACTAGTTCCTTCTAATCTTCCCAGTGTATTATACAATGGTGTGTCGAACTTGTGAGAGTGCTGTCACATATGTGATGTTCATGTGAACGGTGGCCTATGTGTGTTGTTCATGCAAACATGTGGGTGTGCGGTACATTGCTGGGGTTTGTCCATGTAAACTGGGTGTGTTTTTTGTCACGTGTGCGTCTATTTCAACGTAACTTTGTTTAATTGTACTCTCCGTCTCAAATAAGTGTCTCAACTTTATACTAACTTAGTAAAAATTGAGACACTTATTTGGTATGGAGGAAATAGTTGTTAACTCCTAATCATAATGTATGTATACACCAACACCGTAGATAAATTGCTTTCACGATGCAGGCAACCATATTGATAACCAAACAACATGCGAACCCCGTATATTGCCATGTATCACCTCAACCCAGGCCTCTACTCGCCCTGTCTTATTTTTTTTCATGAACCTCTAAAATTGACACGATAATCAAACACACACTTAACAACGAGAGCCAGAGAGGTCAGGGGTCGGAGAGGAAGCTTCGGAGATGGCTCGGCTGGCGTGACGACGTTACAGCTAGCTAGAGGCGAAGCCGGCCATACTTTTATCCCGACTGACGTACGTGCACTTGGTCCTAATACTATTTTCCGACGCGCCGGTCCAAACAGCCAGCACAGGTAACCAAACTATCCTGAAGCGACACAAGCAAGCGCCGCATATCGGGAGGGACAACTCCTTTGCAGGTACGGTTGGGTGGCTGCTGCATCATTCATTTAATTAGCTCTGATTATTCCAGTCAACTAGATTAACTTAATTCTATGTTTGGTTAACCCTGGTGTAGTCGGAACAGACAAAACAAAAATCAAGGACTGGTTATTATGGTGATGTTGTGAATCCACACCCTTTTCCTTGGAGTATTACTGTACCGTATGGGCTTATTAATCCTACCAGCTGACTGACTGCATCTACATACGGAAAGGCACTCTAGGTGAACTATAAGGTTCGGTTGAGTGCATATATTGACTTCCTTGTTCTTGCTCCATGAATTCTCTCTCGAGGCATGGTCAATGCTCACATTCTAGTCAGAAAGAGAGAAACTGCCATTCTTCGTCTTGTTGTGCTCCTTTGAGATGAATAAACAAAAGAATTATAACCAATACTGTTTGACCAACAAATTCAGAATATGGCATGAAAAGAACTGCACCCTACCCTATTAGAATCCGCCCATTTCCATCGCGTACATCTAAAGCAATTTGTGATGCAACAAAATTGTAATTTCAAGATTTATTTACACAACGAGAAATGGAACCTGATATTCCAAAGTTTTTTTTCTAGTTCGCATAACTACAAAACAATGACGATGAGGCTCAAAAAACAAAACAATGATGATGGGAATTTGGTTTAAAATTTAGAACAAGTGACATCGTTTTTATCACATGAAACCACTTGATGTTGGATGTATTAAAAAATTCACTTAATCCTGGTCTTCTTCAATGGAAAGACTTCTATCTTCGGCATGATACGATATGGTCCCCTAGTGAACAATGACACATATATTCTAGTTACGATATGATCCCCTAGTGACAATGAATCATATATTCTAGTTACGATATGATCCCAAATATAACCTACTCATCCTTATTCCTTCCTAGCTACTTTGGCACAGCTAGATGCAGGCCCCATGAGTCCCAAGGTACTCTTCGCACGACTCGCTCCATCCACGCACTAAGTTATGTACCTCCCTAGTTCAACATGATTCTCCACAAGCTCCGTCTAGTACACGAATTAGGAGGCAGTTGCCCGAAAGGTATCTACCAGCTTAGTAACTTCAGACTTAACCTTTACCCAACCGTCTTTCTAATGTCCTTTGATGGTTATAAAGTTGAATTGTTCCCTCGGGGTATGCAGGCCACATTTCTACTCGCTTATAAGCTTACTGGTGTCGGACCCGTATTCTGAGTTAGATATCCAGTCTAGAATTCGAATACGCAAAAAGGCATGAATATCTTCCACTGATAGAAGGAAATTTTTAGATTTATCCAGGTGCTACACAACCACTGCACATAAGAGGCAACAAACTATGAATGCAACCGAAGAGTGGATCAAAGAAGTTGCTTGGACCAAAACGAAAACTCGAAACCCTAACCAAAGGCAGTCATTCCCTTTGCGTCTGCTCTTGCCCAGAATGCACCTCCAATTGGATGGTATGCACAAGATGATCCTCCTAAGTGCACTCCTTGTTGAAGACGCATTTTTTTATGTTTCCAAAGCCACTAGGTGAGAGGAAGTTAGACCTTTCTTGAGGCTGGTAGGAGCAGTAGAGTGGCCCCAAGAAGAGCACCTCATGCACACCAGGGGATGTTTGTAGTTGTAGTTGGTCCTCTGTCTCCACCATCTACGGGGGCAGGACGGGGTGGCGGCAGGCAGTGTTCGTGCACATGCAAGTAGTGATTGGTGTCGATGATGAATCTCCGGCCCTGTCTGATCTAGCCTGCATGGGTGGCACCAGTCGCCCTAGATCTGGGGTTTTGTGGCGCTTAGTCCTGCAATGGGTGGCGAAATGGCACGTTCGGGGGACACAAGGTGTGCGGCCGTCATGGCTCAGCGTGTGTGTGTCACATGGATTCTCCGTTTTGTACACGATGACGATGGACAAGAGGCATGCGGTAGAAGTTGGATGATGCAAGTGTAGCACGGTGGTGGACCACGGGTGGTGGGGCTGACAAGGCCTCCTTGTCAATCTTGCCTACATGAATGATCAACGCCATGTCATGAGCTGCCATGGATGACTTCGATCAAGACGGGGCAGGGTTGTTGAGTGGCACCAGTGGGCTCTTGGCGGCACTAGCGCCTTTATGTGTGTTGCATCCAATCACTAATATCATCCGTTTTGTTCCACGCATATACGGTATGTCCGGCTGAGTGGTGTGTCTTACATCAGGTATGTGAGCGTGTTGACTACCGAGGCATGACAATCGGCTTGTAGCAATGACATCTTTCATCTAAAAGTGGGGGTGACAATACATTGTGACTTAAGTTTGATGGTGCTCTTAAGCATAGGGTCTCCTACCCCACCGTGAAAACTCTAGGTCTGACCTGCATTGGTGGTGTTCGACTATCCCTTTGTTGGAGCATTCTCTAGAGTTTGAACATACTCTTCAGGGAAACCCAAGATCTACTTCCCGTGGATGGATCTGGCGATGGCGACGAAAGCACATTGTTCCCTTCTTGAAGGCCTCATTTTGAAGCACATGTCTTGCCGTCGGCGTTTCCTTAGTAGTGGTTCATGTCAATGGTTCTTGTGCATGTTGCAATTCGCTTTGACGGACTTCGATGTCGTCATGTTTTTTGTCTTCTTCCTTGGTTTTGTTTGTATGCATTATACTGCTCATGAAGGGTGTGTGTGTAGGGGAACGCAGCAGAAAACAAAAATTTCCGACCTACGCACCAGCCCAGGACCACTATGGAGACTGCATACAAGGTTTGATCATTTTCGTTACCGACTCGTAGCGCAGCGGAAGTTAGAGTCGATGACGATCGTTGGTGCAGATCCCCGCAGCTAGGATTTAACAACCTCCCAACCGGAGGATGTATACCCTCATTTCATCTTCCCTTCGGACGCCTCCGGGAGGCGTCGAACAGTCCCGCGGACGGTGTCCGGACGAGCCTTCGGGAGGACCTTCGAAACTCGAGCGGTCACTCGGACAGCCCTTCGGGAGGACTCACAGAACTCGGACCGTCACTTGGACAGCCCTTCGGAGGCACTCTCAACAGCCCCCTCGGGCACTAGATCGAAACTACGACCTCTCTACGGGGTTGCACACATACGTGTCATCTATCCGGCAGGGCTCGCCGTCCAGAACTAGTTCCACCCGCAGGAACCAGCACAGCCTTTCGGCTCTACGAAACTCTTTCGTGGAGGGAGAGAGAAGCCAGATCATTGCATGCACTTGTATTGAGAAGGAGTGAGTCTTTAGGCAGCCCCTCCACCCCTATTTATAGGCCAAACCCAAGGGTGGCTTTCCAAGAAGCCAAGGGGCAAAATACCAAAGGACCCTCAGGTGGCTTCTCCAAGAAGCACCCAAAAAGCACTTTCACTATTCCGACGACATTTTTCAAGCGTCCGTTCAACTGAAAATATTTATGTGGGCTTAGAAACATTTCCAGTACCCACTAAATAATTTTCAACGCGTTCTGGAACAATTCCAGTTGTAGTGATTTCATCTGCGAAAGCATCTGAAGCGGTTCCGGCAGCCCCGGAACATTTCCGGTTTTTCTTCAGAAAATTCCCAGAAGTTTCCAGAATGAATTCTGGCATCCTCCAAGAATTATCAGCGCATGTGCCGAAACCATTTTGACTTAATGTATCCCCTGAAAACTTTCAGTTTCACCGGAAACTCATCCGGTGACCTCTCTCTGCGGAACTTTTCCGCTGTCCGAAACTTTTCGGTGTCCGAAACTTTTGTGATTTCTCCTCAGACTCCCTGTCTAGTATTCAGCAGATAGATGACCTATAGCGTGTGAACCCTATAGGTTCGGTGAAGTATAGACTGACTGGAACCCTTCCGATCAATGATCAACATCGAGCAGTGGCACACCCATATTGACCCCTATACCCACAGAATGAAGTATTCGGGTGAACCTCCAGTTGCCGTTGTCTATTCTTGCTTCACGATTGTTACAAATACCCGAGGTTAGACATGTTGGCATCCCCTGGATCAACAACTGTCCACTATGCCAGTACCCGTTATCGGTATTGTTCTCTTTTCTCGTTACGTTGTTCCGGAATCCCGTGATCAAATCACAAAGGTCGGCCAGACGATTATGGATACCGTAACACACGAGAGGGCCCAGAGATATCTCTCCACGTCAGAGGAGAATCCCAATCTGAGCTAATCAGTTACTTGACATACTTTCCCATGAACCCGTAAGCCGCCGTAATAGCCACCATTTACGGATGACGTTTACAACTCCAAGTTCATGAATCAAGCATGAAGAAACTCGTACTCTCAGGTTGAGGAATCATGCAAACATTAACACATCCTGTGTTATTAACCATTAACTCATGACGAATGTATCTCAATAGCATCACCTCAATTCGGGTCGATTCAACAAAATGTCCTTCCTGACATTGTGCCCTCAAAGTTGCTGGCATAGACATGCCCATGATGGAAAAACATAATCATCATGCAACACTTGAGCTAGTCTTACGAGGCACGACTAGGAATACATTTTACCTTTATTATACCACACACGTCACTGGTTTTCCAGAGCCTTTATGGATATACGGGCTCGGGACCATAAAAGCAGTTTATAGCATGGAATATAAACTTAATTGAACAGGGAGATAATATAACATTTATTATTTCCTCTAGGGCATATCTCCTACAGACTCCCACTTGCACAGAGTCAATAATCTAGTTGATGCAAGCACTTTACACCTGTGGCACACCGGTGTAAATATACTTCGCTTGTGGTATAGCCTGATTCCAACGGATCTGACGACTTCACGTCTCGTGTGTATCTTTGCATATCCCGCGTTTCCGCCTTCACAAAATTCATATTTGTGTGGCTTGGCTTGGTATGTATGGAAGCACAGGCGAACCTGGATTCTCAGACTGAGTTATGGAAGCAACTACTTGCAGTAGTGTCCCATGATTCAACACTTTCTGTTCTTTTTAAGCGGCAACATACTTCGCCTGTGTTATAGAATTCGCCACATACTTGTTGGAACAATTTCCAACTACCGTGCCACCATATTGTGTTTACACAGCAAACCCTCAAATTAAATCAAACAATCGCTGGAGCATGGATGAAGACTGTATCGATGAACCTTTTACAACGAAAATTCATGACTCCGGTTGCGAGATAAACAGTGTATCAGTCTACTATGTACTTCAATGACCCTTTTTCACTGTTGTCCCATGATCAGAACTTTTGTGATCACCTTGGGTCTATACTCGCAACACTTTGATATTGGACATATTGGGTGTTTGTACTACCATGGAATACACTGATAATCCAAACACAAGAGTGTGTGGACATCTCCATATTATTTTGCTATCAGTGTTTTGGGACACCGATCTTGCAAAACCTCCATGCCAACTTTCAACCTTTTGAGAGTTCATTTGTAGTGCTTTTCAATTTCAGGGTCATATAGCTAAAAAAAATCAGTAAATGCATGAAAAATAACAAATGAAGTCAGAAAGGGTTGAAAATTGATGATGTGGCTTTGAATGGTGCATTTTGAACACACAAAAAGTTTGGAGTTCAAATAAGTTCAAAAAAATGAATCCCTTTGTAACAGACGAGTTTTCGTTCGAAACCCTGATACTTCGAAAGAGATTGCCCGTTTTGTACACGAAGTGCATCCAATTTTTTGCCGTAACCCTCTCAACTTTTTAGCATATGCTATGGGGGTGAAATGATGATACCATGCCAGCTTTCAACCTTTTCAGAGTTCATTTGTAGTGATTTTCAATTTCAGGGTCATTTAGCCCAAAAAGAATGAACTAATAGCAAAAAGAATGAACTTAAAATAATCAATTAAAATATTCTGTTATGATCAACTAAAACAAAACTATAATATTCTTCAATAGCAAAAAGAATCAACTAAAAAGCTTTTATAAAACTCTAATAGCAAAAGGAATCAACTAAAAAGCTTTTATAAACCTCTAGTATTTTTTAAACTAAAATTATATAAAATTTATGCAACTAAAATTATCAAAGTATTTTCTGTTCAAAACATTAATGGCAAAATGAATTTTCATAAAGAAATTTTTTGTTAGAAACTTTAATAGCAAACTAAAATAACAAATCTGTTCTTGATTAAAAACGACATTTAAAATAACCTAAAAATTACCAATTTAATATAGTGATAAAACAAAATAATATTAAATAGCAGGAAAAATATCACTCAAAAATCTATTTTATAGTAAAAGTTATTCACAAACTAGTGATTCACACAATTTAAAGAATTCAAATTTAAACTATTCAAATTGAAAATTATGGCACTAACAGAAATTCTATATATTTTTGTGACCTAACGCAAAAAGACTCACAGGAAAACTGCAAAAAAAAGAAAAAAAAATAAAGCAAAAAAAAAAAACAGAAAAAAATGCCACCACGCCTGAATACGACTAGGAACGCAGCTAATTGGGCCAGGATTCAGGCCCGCAGAAGCCAGAGCAGCCACAGGCATAGCAGTGTATGATTGGCCCTAGGCCTGCAGTTGAGAGGAGTTCAATGGGGATGGGCAGTCGAGCTATAAACCGGTGCGGGGCGCTCTCAACTAGCGAGGTGGGACTAAACTCCCACCACCACGCCGCTTGTGCAAGCCCATTGGTCCCGGTTGGTGCCACGAACCGGACCAATGCTCACCTTTGGTCCCGGTTCGTGGCACCAACCGGGACCAATGCCTACCTTTGGTCCCGGTTCGTTCCACCACCGGGACCAAAGGTCTTTTTTCCCAGCCCTACCAACCGGGACCAAAGGTCTCTGTTTCCGGTGTGGTAGGGACTGCTGAACAGAGACCTTTGGTCCGGTTGGTGGAACGAACGGGACCAAAGGTAGGCATTGGTCCCGGTTGGTGCCACGAACCGGGACCAAAGCTTCATGTATATAGCCCATACTTACGTTTCCAGTCCCAGTTCATCTTCCCCCAACGCCGTCGCGCCGAACAGCACGACGCCGCCGAGCCCTCGCCGACGTGCCCTCGTGCCCTCGCCCTCGCCCGCGTCCTTGCCCTCGCCGTGCGCCGTCCTCGTCGCTGGCCTCGAGCCTGCCGTCCTCGTCGCCGACGCACCCCTCGCGCCTCGCCCTCCCCTCCCGCCGCCATCCTCGTCGCCGGCCTCGAGCCGCCGCCCTTGTCGCACCCTCGCCCCCCCCCCCCCGAGTCCGCTGGCCTCATCGCCGATCAAGCCATCGCTGCCCCCCCCCCCCCCACAGTGAGCCCCCCATTCCCTCCCCTGCTCCCCGTCGCCGCGTGCTCTGTTTTTTTTGCGGGCATGTATACGTGTATATGTTCATGTATATATTCATGTATATGTTTTTTCATGTATGAGATGTATATGTTCATGTATATATTCACGTGTATATGTTCATGTATGAGATGTATATGTGCAATTTTGTATACAAACTTCGTTGTTTTCATATGTACGAAAATCTAGAGTAAAAACGAAAACAAACATATAAGAAAAAACAAAGGAAAAAAATGAAGAAGGAAAAGAAAACCGCCCGGCCCAGCCACCACCGCATTTTCATAAAGTTTTTCCACCGAGTCCACGTCGCACCGAGCACCCGCGGCGAAGCAATTCTTTTTTTGAAGGTAATTTTTTGTTAAATGAAAATGTTGGCATCGGCTCTATCATCACGTTGGCATCGGCTTCATCGTTTACTAAGTTAAAATGATGTTAATAGAAAGTTTTCTCTCAAAACGTATCCCCGATAACTTCGACATTAGGGGGGGACGTCGATCAACCCCCTCTCGCCCGACCAAACTCTCGAGTCCACCCAACCCCCTCTCTCGAAAGTTACTAAGTTTGATCATTTGTCAAAGTTTGAATTTTGACATATGCAACATTTGATCATATATCAAAGTTTGATCATATGTCAAAGTTTGAATTTTGACATATGCAACATTTGATCATATATCAAAGTTTGATCATATGTCAAAGTTTGAATTTTGACATATGCAACATTTGATCATATGTCAAAGTTTGAATTTTGACATATGCAACATTTGATCATATATCAAAGTTTGATCATATGTCAAAGTTTGAATTTTGACATATGCAACATTTGATCATATATCAAAGTTTGATCATATGTCAAAGTTTGAATTTTGACATATGCAATATTTGATCATATGTCAAAGTTTGAATTTTGACATATGCAACAATATTTGATCATATGTCAAGTTTGACTTTTGACATAGATTTATCAAGAATGCCCCCATTATGGATGTGCACAAGTTGATCCAATTTTTTTTTCTGATCTCATCTATATATATATTCTTCTATATGTCACATTGTCTGTCAAAGTATTGAAGAAATCCATGGCTTCATCATTTGCCAGAAGTAACAGGCGTATGATGCTACGAAGATCTTCCAAGTTGTTTTGGAATGGAGTTCCTGATAGAATAATTCGCTTTTTGGTACGAATTTCAGCAAAGGCCTTCCAAATAGCGATATTCGGAAGGCTCTTGCTGAACTTTGTACCAAAAAGCTAATTATCCTATCGGGAACTCCGTTCCAAAACAACTTTGAAGAGCTTCGTGCCATTATACGCCTATCATTTCCGGCTAATGATGAAGTCAAGGTTTTCTTGAATTCTTTGACACTAGACAACATGACATATAGAAGGGTGGATGAGATCAGGAAAAATATGGACCATTTTCTGCACATCCAGAATGGCGTCATTTTGTTAAATCCCTTGTCGATCCGGACGTCGGACATTCATGAGAGAGGCGGTCCGACCCAAACCCTAGAAGCGTTGTCGAGGCCACCCCAAACCCTAGAAGCGTTGCCTAGGCCACCCCAAACCCTAGAAGCGTTGTCGAGGCCACCCCAAACTGTAGAAGCATCGAGCTAGCTAGGTCTACGTTTGCACTAATATATCCATCTGTCATGTTTGTATATTAATTGCCATGTTGTAATATTTGCAGAAACTATGGAGCACCGAGACATCGAAGCAGAACAGTTGTTGGGGGACATAATCCTCGGCGGAGGTGATGTCTTGTCGTTTCTCAACGACACCGATGGTCTGGAAGGAGATGGTGAAGCAGGCTCCGGTGATCGAACAATGGAGGTGGAAGGACATGATTATGATGGCTCCGGTGACGGAATGCCGGTGGAAGAAGGAGACCGTGATGACTGCTCCGGTGAGCGAACGGAGGAAGGAGATGTTGCAAAGTCCGGCGAGGTATATACATTAATTAAGCCTGTGCTGACTAGCTAATTGATGCATTAATTGTTTTGGTATGTACACATATTAACTCTCTTCTTTCTTCTTTTCTAGCCCTTCGGATCGAGCCAAACTTCGGTAACGAGACGAGGCCTGAAGAAAAGGTTGCGCCAGGATGAAAGGTTCACGATCACAGCAATCAAGGGCGATGGCCAACCGATTGAACCCAGCCGGACCAAGGAAGCATTTTCTGCTTAGTGCGGGGTTCTTGTTAGGGACATGATCCCGATCAGCATCCACCAATGGAATAAGCCTAAGAGCGAAGACCCTCAAGTGTCTTTTGTCAACGATAGACAGAAAGATGATCTTTGGACCGCGCTGAAGGCAAATTTCACCCTACCGCCAGAGGAGGATCCGGATAAGCCAGTTATAGAGCCATTGGTCAAGGCTCATGCTCTTAAGAAGATGGCAGATCTATTCAGGAGGTGGAAGAATGAGTTGAAATCAATGTTTGTCGACAAAGGGAAGACTCCAGAATTCACCGGCCGATTTGAGAAGATAAGAGATCACTGGCCTGCATTTGTGGCCCACAAGACATTGGAGAAGAGTAAGAAGATGTCAGCGACAAACAAGAAAAATGCTGCAAAGAAGGAGTATCACCATCGCACGGGGTCAGGTGGCTACCTCAAAGCCCGGCCGTTGTGGGACAAGGCTGAGAAGGACCTGCTTGATAAAGGGGTCGAACCAGAGACATTGAACTGGCCAGACCGTTCAAGGACTTGGTTCTTCGGGGTTGGGGGAACCTTGGACCCTGAAACAGGGAAGTGCCGTTGGACGAAGGAGCAACTTGAAATACCCATCAAGAAGCTTCAGAAGTATATCGCCGCAGCGCAGCAAGGGACGTTCGTTCCCGACAGAGAGAATGACGAGCTCACACAGGCCCTCGGGAATCCTGAGCACCCAAGACGAACACGAGGCACGGCAGGCTCCGTTGCGTGGAAGGAAGGGTTTCCCAGCGCAGGCGGTTACAAAACACGGGAGAGGAGGAGGAAAGTGGAGCAGACCGAACTGCAGAAGCTGAATGCAAGGGTACGAGTGCTAGAGGAACAAGCACTAGTTCAGAGGCAGCGACCTGCCGAAGCTACCCCACCATCTCAGCGGAGAAGCAGCATGGTTTCCACCGAGCTCCTTCAGCAGCCTCACTTCACGGCTCCCAGCTACCCCGTGGATGCTATCACGAAGGCTCAAGATTGCCACCTTATGGCGCAATGGCAGCACCTCAAAGTCAAGGCGGCTGTCGGCTCTGTTGCACCTCCTCAACCCGGCGCAACTTTTCACTGCCTTCTGATTCCAGAAGGCTATGCTGTTGTGATGGTCGATGAAATAACGGAGGGATTTGAGGAGCTCGAGCTTGACCACCCTACCGGTGAAGGGGAGACTCGGCTGGGTCTTGCTCTGAAGACTCCATGTCTATGGCGGAAGGAGCTCATCAACCTTCCGAACTGGACGCCTCCGCCTCCTCCTCTGGCGAGTCAGGGCACTCCGCCTCCTCCTCTGGCGAGTGATCAGGGCACTCCGCCTCCTTCTCCGGCTGCTCCGGCGTGTGGCGGCACTACGCCTCCTTCTCCAGCTGCTCCGGCGCGTGGCGGCACTCCGCCTCCTTCTCCGCCTACGCCGGCGCGTCCGAGCAGCCCGCCTCCTTCTCCGCCTCGTCAACAACAGCGGAAGACAGCCGCCGCCACTCCGGCTGCTCCGGCGTGTCGTAGCACTCCGCCTCCTTCTCTGCCTCGTAAGCAATGAAGGAAGACAGCCGCAGCCGCTCCGGCTGCTCCGGCGTCTAGCAGTACAGCCAGAGGTGGGAGGCAATACAAATTCGGTCCATCTCTCAAGCCTCTAGAGAAGTTACCGTACGAGATGACCGAGGAGGAAAATGCGGAGATCTGTCAAGCCCAAGTGAAGGACTTTTTTGCAAAGAAAAATCCACCTCCGGAGGAGAAGATGGATCCGGTGAAATTGAAGCGCACTTTGAAGAACCTGAAGCGACCACCACCGCCTCCGCCGGATGACAACCATATCCGCGCTCTGAAAAAGGCAGTGGAAGGAGCGCGCCGGTCGGGAACTACTTCAAGTGACAAAAGGTTACAAGAACGAAGAAGAGGGAACAAAATTCCCCAGCTCGGCGAACAGGCAAACCAATCGTGCCCCCCGCTCAAGGTGTCTAGCGATATCGTCGCAAATCTGCCGGGGATGCTGCCCGGTACCAATAATGGTGATTACCTGCCTGACGATGCACATTTTGATACAATGGAGGTGGACGAACACAAATACCAGTACGGGAAGCGTCTCGTCACACCTGGTGATCCTCCTCTAACAACGATGATGCGAAGATTCCATAAGTGGTACATGGACACCTGCAAGTCTGGGAAGGATATTTTGACGCTGAGAGTTAAAGAGGAGCACGACCTCGTTGGAATTGATCTGTTGTCTGTTCCATTTGAGGAGTTCTTCCAGTTTTTCAATCAAAAGGACCTCGATAAAATAATCATCACTTGCTACTGTCTGTAAGTACTATACTTCTGTAATTAAGTCTCTATATATAGCTCAGCTCTTTCATTGCATGTATATATAATTATCCTCACTATATTATGCAGATTGAAGATCGTCGAATGCAGAAATGCACAAATCTATGATATTGGGTTCATTAACACAAATCTCATAGATGAATGGAAGGTTACATATAATGCGAAAGAAACCGAGGGCAACTTGCTACAATCGTTGCTTAAAAATCAAAACAAAGATAAAATACTCTTTCCTTACAACTTCAAGTGAGTGTTACTGTCTTCTGCATATCCGGTTTCCCTTATTACTCGAGGTTATAGTAATGTAATTGATGAGTTATGCATGCGTGCGCAGCTTCCACTTTATTCTCCTAGAGATTAAGCTTGAGCAGGGACTAGTAACCGTCTTAGACTCAAGACGAAAAGATCCCAAGGAGTATGCGGCCATGACTGAAATGCTCCAGAAGTAAGTTCAATCGATCATTATCGCACCATACCGGCAACTTTGGTCATTTCCTGATATCAAGTAATTATTTTCTTTGTCTCGCAGGGTTTGGAAAGTGTTCACCACAGAAGCTCCGGGACTGCCGGGGGAGCTGCGATTTACACACCCGAAAGTAAGTACTACTAGCTAGTTCCGCGCATCTCCCATTGATTCTAGCTAGTTTCATCAATACCATTTATAATTCTTGATTATCAGTTTGATTGACCCTTATTTCTCGTAAACTGGTTGTGGCAGGAAGGCGGGAATAATTTTTGTGGATACTACGTTTGCGAGTACATCTACAATGCGACGACCTCTAAGCGGGGCTACTCTGAAAAACAATATGAAGTGCGTAAGCAATAATATTCACAATTTTATTTTATTACCATCATTTGTGTTGAGTTTCATTCATATATATGTATTGACCCCCTTCTTCAAATTAGATTTGGCAGATGCGGGATGAACTCCTACCACAAGATCGCATAAAATCAATTCAAGAGGAATTGGCGGGATTCTTTCTTGACCACGTCATCAATCCAGCTGGAGAATACCATGTGGAACTTGACATCAAATGCTAGGGATTGTAAGAGATCTTATATTGTATATATGTAGCTAGTAGCGTCGGATAGATATACGAAAACTTGTTGTTCGACCAATCTCTCAGAGAAGGAGGAGGTCGATCACTTCTCTCTGTATATGTTCATGACGATCTTGTGTACTTAATGGTTTCCTTCATTTGCTTACTAGCTAGCGTGTCGAGTCCTCTCTATACGTATAGTATGTAGCGTCGACCAAGCACGGAGATAAGGAGGACACTTCTCTCTAGCTATTAGCTAGCTAACACAATATATGAAACCCTAAATTAACCCTACAAAACCCCAAAACCCCAACCCCCCCCCCTTCAAAAAAAAAACAAAAACCCCAGCTCCTGAGCTGCTGACACGTGGATGATCTTTGGTCCCGGTTGGTGTTACTAACCAGGACTAAAGGCCCTCCTCTCTGGGCTCGCCGCAGCGGCCACGTGGAGCCCCATCTGTCCCGGTTCGTATAAGAACAGGGACTAAAGGTGTTGGGCTTTAGTCCCGACCCTTTAGTCCTGGTTCCCGAACCGGGACAAATGGGCCTTATGAACCGGGACAAATGGGACTTTTTCTACTAGTGACTCATGTACTTCCACGTTGCATAGCCCCTCTATACTATTAAATTCCAAATAGCTTATTATATTCCATTCCACATTGCATATATGAGCACTTGTAACTCCAGGCAGAGATGTTGAGGAATTAGAAATGATAAATAAGCATAATTTAAATGTTGAAATCTTAACATTGTTCATACCACATTCATTGCCATCTCCATCAAACTCCCTAACCCCAGGTTGTTAACAAAACAAAGGTTCCTGCAATAGACTGGAAGCATAACTAACTGAAACCCAAACCAAAATATAGCTTGGCAACATGGACTAAAAATCCATTTAATGTAGTTTAAAAAAGCTAAATAATTAACCATTGACTCCAATCCAACCAATAACTCACAAAACGAGTTCATTCAATACATACATATGAGTTCGACTTCATCGATACCTACACATAACTTAACATAACTTAATTAGATTACCATATGTTCAGCATCCTCCCTCACTGTTCTCTGCTCTCTCTGACATCATTGTCATGCTTGCATGTGGGTTTACCCTCCTTTATATATTTGTTTGTGGGCTTCTCCTTCTAGATACAGAGATTTAATCTTTTCTTCTGAAGTTCATCTTCGAGCTTCTTTAACTTCACCTCGACATGAGCACTTGCGGTTGTCTTGGCCAAGCAGCCTCAGTAGGAGAGCAACCCCAAGATGATGGCAGAATTGAGGATGACCAAGCAGACCTTTAACAATATTAACTTTTAAACAAGACAAAAATAATACTTATTTTAATAATAAACATTTGTACTTATTTAAACTAGATGTACAATATTATATTTTAAATTAGTACACTGTTAATTCACATAGTTAACAAAATACAAATGTTGCTAAATAATAAGTACTTATAATGTTCTCTGTTTATTCTGCAGTTTTAATGTATATCACTAAGATTTTGTTTCTCCTAAACTGAAATTGTATGATGTAACAAATTTTCTCTTTGAATTAATTTTTTCAAATTCTATTAACTATATAGTATATAATTTTTTTGCCATGTGTGTGTGTTTCATATATAATAATGTTATTAAATATCATGATGTAGATTTTAAAGCATTACAATATAACAAAAATTAATAGTGGTTCTAGTGTATCATTAGGTTAGCTTATATAAACTTCTAGGGTATGTTAATGTGTCTTGGAACTTGGGTTCAATAATAAATTGACACAATGTGTGATTTGTACTTTACTTAAATAGCACAATGATTGTAATAATCGAAGAACATAAAAAATAGCAGACTCTGGTCATCTAGAATGTGTCTTGCAACTTTTGCACACATATGACTTGATATTTGATATGCTCATCTAGAATGCAAGTAATTTAATTTGGTGTATAGCAGTTCCGCTAGTTTATAAATTAAGAAGTTATGAATTAATTTAAACATGGTAACCTAGTTAACATATACTTCATTCTGACATGCACGACGTTCATTGAAAGACTACCAACCAAATTAAATTCAGCTCCGACTATGAGACTAGTTTGTTCCATATAGTATACACTATTAGTATGTGGTGTGCATTTGCCCGGCGTGTGAGTCTTCTCTTAGGTTTCAATAATCTTTCATACATAATATATGACAATATGGTCATTACTAGCATAATTTAGTATTTTGGGGGCCTCTTGCTATCAGACCGAGGCGGTTGCCCTTTTTGCGCAGTGTATGGATCGACCCTGATAATACTTCAGTTATATGGAATTGGAACTGGAATCGAAACCTCATGAAGACTTTCTGCTGGCCATCGATTGCCGCCATTCTGGCATGCAACACCATGAGAGGTGACGGCCAAGGCGAGCCGCACATTGGTTGGCAACCCAATCTTACGCCAGATCTGAGCAGGGGCGGCTTCAGGACACCTATGACAATCTTTGTAGGCATCACCAATGTTGATGTAGCACTTCCCAGAAGGGAAGAAACACTAAGAATGTGTTTGGTTACCGGTATATACCTCAACCATGTCGTTAGATGCAACTTTTTTCGGTGTTGGGTTGTTTGGTAGTGTGCAAACAATATTGGGCCTAGACGACACAGTTCTTAAAGCACCTCTAGGCCTGTATCGGTGGGAACGGCCAAGTCGGCCGTTTCCAGCAAGCCAGGTCCAAGCGATGCTCTCGAGAGCTCGTGGGTGGCTCTGGCGGTACGTGGGTGTAGGTGGTTTGCACGTATTTTCATGTAATCACCTTCTTAATCTGCTTCATCCCTTCTACACAACTGTGCTTCGATTCGAGATAAGTTATACATGAAACAGATGCACCTCGATGTTCTGATTCCATTCAGGTGATCGAATCATAGTTTCGTTCACTGTATATGTTGAATTCCGTGTTCATGTTTGGATCCTTTTTTAACGAATTTTGACAAATTCGTGGCACGCGGTCGACTGTTTGAAGTTTCCTTTAACAAGTAGTTCCACCTCGCTGTTTGACACGATTTTTGTATTGTGTGTTTTCTATCTCACAAATCATAGACGAGTAGATCTATATTGACCAGTGTACTGTAATATGCATGTCATCCTCCTAATCCCGTTAACTAGTCTCTTCTAATCTACACAAATGTGCTTCGATTCGAAATAAATTGTACAGAAAAAAGATGCACGCTGACGTTTATTCAGTGTAAGTGTTCAATTTTGTGTTCATGTTTGAAGCTATTTTGGATGAATTTCGACAAATACATCACGCACGGCCGATCGTTTGAATTTATGTTTGACCAGTAGCTCCATCTCTTCGTTTCACACAACTTTCGTGTTATACGTATTCTATTTTGACGATCGTAGATGAATACGTGTACATCTCACTAGTTCCTTCTAATCTTCCCAGTGTATTATACAATGGTGTGTCGAACTTGTGAGAGTGCTGTCACATATGTGATGTTCATGTGAACGTGTGCATAGGTGTGTTGTTCATGCAAACATGTGGGTGTGCTGTCACATATGCGTGTGTTGTCCATGTAAACGTGTGTGTGTGTTTTGTCACGTGTGCGTCTATTTCAACGTAACCTTTGTTTAATTGTACTCTCCGTCTCAAAATAAGTGTCTCAACTTTATACTAACTTAGTAAAAATTGAGACACTTATTTTGGTATGGAGGAAATAGTTGTTAACTCCTAATCATAATGTATGTATACAACCAAACACCGTAGATAAATTGCTTTCACGATGCAGGCAACCCATATGTAGATAACCAAACAACATGCGAACCCCGTATATTGCCATGTATCACCTCAACCAGGCTCTACTCGGCCTGTCTTATTTTTTTTCATGAAACCTCTAAAAATTGACACAGATAATCAAACACATCCTTAACAACGGAGAGCCAGAGAGGTCAGGGGTCGGAGAGAAGCTTCGGAGATGGCTCGGCTGGCGTGACGACGTTACAGCTAGCTAGAGGCAGAAGCCGGCCATACTTTTATCCCTGACTGACGTACGTGCACTTGGTCCTAATACTATTTTTCCAGACGCGCCGGTCCAAAACAAGCCAGCACAGGTAACCAAAACTATCCTGAAGCGACACAAGCAAGCGCCGCATATCGGGAGGGACAACTCCTTTGCAGGTACGGTTGGGTGGCTGCTGCATCATTCATTTAATTAGCTCATGATTATTCCAGTCAACTAGATTAACTTAATTCTATGTTTGTTAAACCCTGGTGTAGTCGGAACAGACAAAACAAAAATCAAGGACTGGTTTATTTGGTGATGTTGTGAATCCACACCCTTTTCCTTGGAGTATTACTGTACCGTATGGGCTTATATATCCTACCATGCTGAACTGGACTGCATCTACATACGGAAAGGCACTCTAGGTGAACTATAAGGGTTCGGTTGAGTGCATATATTGACTTCCTTGTTCTTGCTCCATGAATTCTCTCTCGAGGCATGGTCAATGCTCAACATTCTAGTCAGAAAGAGAGGAAACTGGCCATTCTTCGTCTTGTTGTGCTCCTTTGAGATGAATAAACAAAAGAATTATAACCAATACTGTTTGACCAACAAATTCAGAAATATGGCATGAAA
Organism: Thinopyrum elongatum; assembly: GCA_011799875.1. NCBI lineage: Eukaryota > Viridiplantae > Streptophyta > Magnoliopsida > Poales > Poaceae > Thinopyrum > Thinopyrum elongatum. The sequence goes on along the minus strand of CM022298.1, from coordinate 44,846,541 downwards.
AGAACTGCACCCTAACCCTATTAGAATCCGCCCATTTCCATCGCGTACATACTAAAGCAATTTGTGATGCTACAAAATTGTAATTTCAGATTTATTTACACAACGAGAAATGGAACCTGATATTCCAAAGTTTTTTTCTAGTTTCTTCATAACTACAAAACAATGACGATGAGGGCTCAAAAAACAAAACAATGATGATGGGAATTTGGTTTAAAATTTAGAACAAGTGACATCGATTTTATCACATGAAACCACTTGATGTTGGATGTATTAAAAAATTCACTTAATCCTGGTCTTCTTCAATGGAAAGACTTCTATCTTCGGCATGATACGATATGGTCCCCTAGTGAACAATGACACATATATTCTAGTTACGATATGATCCCCTAGTGAACAATGAATCATATATTCTAGTTACGATATGATCCCAAATATAACCTACTCATCCTTATTCCTTCCTAGCTACTTTGGCACAGCTAGATGCAGGCCCCATGAGTCCCAAGGTACTCTTCGCTCGACTCGCTCCATCCACGCACTAAGTTATGTACCTCCCCTAGTTCAACATGATTCATCCACAAGCTCCGCTAGTACACGAAATTAGGAGGCAGTTGCCCGAAAGGTATCTACCAGCTTAGTAACTTCAGACTTAACCTTTACCCAACCGTCTTTCTAATGTCCTTTGATGGTTATAAAAGTTGAATTGTTCCCTCGGGGTATGCAGGCCACATTTCGACTCGCTTATTAAGCTTACTGGTGTCGGCACCGTATTCTGAGTTAGATATCCGAGTCTAGAATTCGAATACGCAAAAGGCATGAATATCTTTCCACTGATAGAAGGAAATTTTTAGATTTATCCAGTGCTACACAACCACTGCACATAAGAGGCAACAAACTATGAATGCAACCGAAGAGTGGATCAAAGAAGTTGCTTGGACCAAAAACGAAAACTCGAAGACCCTAACAGAAGGGCAGTCATTCCCTTTGCGTCTGCTCTTGCCCAGAAATGCACCTCCAATTGGATGGTATGCACAAGATGATCCTCCTAAGTGCACTCCTTGTTGAAGACGCAATTTTTTTTATGTTTCCAAAGCCACTAGGTGAGGGAAGTTAGACCTTTCTTGAGGCTGGTAGGAGCAGTAGAGTGGCACCAAGAGAGCACCTCATGCACACTCAGGGGATGTGTTGTAGTTGTAGTTGGTCCTCTGTCTCCACCATCTACGGGGGCAGCGACGGGGTGGCGGCAGGAGTGTTCGTGGCACATGCAGTAGTGATTGGTCGATGATGAAGTCCGGCCCTGTCTGATCTAGCCTGCATGGGTGGCACCAGTCGCCCTAGATCTGGGGTTGTGGCGCTTAGTCCTGCAATGGTGGCGAGAATGGCACGTTAGCGGGGGACACAAGGTGTGCGGCCGTCATGGCTCAGCGTGTGTGTGTCACATGGATTCTCCGTTTTGTACACGATGACGATGGACAAGAGGCATGCGGTAGAAGTTGGATGATGCAAGTGTAGCACGGTGGTGGACCACGGGTGGTGGGGCCTGACAAGGCCTCCTTGTCAATCTTGCCTACATGAATGATCAACGCCATGTCATGAGCTGCCATGGAATGACTTCGATCAAGACGGGGCAGGGTTGTTGAGTGGCACCATGTGGGCTCTTGGCGGCACTAGCGCCTTTATGTGTGTTGCATCCAATCACTAATATCATCCGTTTTGTTCCACGCATATACGGTATGTCCGGCTGAGTGGTGATGTCTACATCAGGTATGTGAGCGTGTATGACTACCGAGGCATGACAATCGGACTTGTAGCAATGACATCTTCATCTAAAAGTGGGGGTGACAATACATTGTGACTTAAGTTTGATGGTGCTCTTAAGCATAGGGTCTCCTACCCCACCGTGAAAACTCTAGGTCTGACCTGCATTGGTGGTGTTCGACTATCCCTTTGTTGGAGGCATTCTCTAGAGTTTGAACATACTTCTTCAGGGAAACCCAAGATCTACTTCCCGTGGATGGATCTGGCGATGGCGACGAAAGCACATTGTTCCCTTCTTGAAGGCCTCATTGTTGAAGCACATGTCTTGCCGTCTAGGCGTTGTCCTTAGTAGTGGTTCATGTCAATGGTTCTTGTTGCATGTTGCAATTCGCTTTGACGGGACTTCTGAATGTCGTCATGTTTTTTTGTCTTCTTCCTTGGTTTATGTTTTATGCATGAATACTGCTCATGAAGGGTGTGTGTGTAGGGGAACGCAGCAGAAAACAAAAAATTTCCGACCTACGCACCAGCCCAGGACCACTATGGAGACTGCATACAAGGTTTGATCATTTTCGTTACCGACTCGTAGCGCAGCGGAAGTAGAGTCGATGACGATCGTTGGTGCAGATCCCCGCAGCTAGGATTTACAACCTCCCAACCGCGAGGATGTATACCCTCATCTTCCCTTCGGACAGCCCTCCGGGAGGCGGTCGAACAGTCCCCCGGACGGTGTCGCGGACAGCCCTTCGGGAGGACCTTCGAAACTCGAGCGGTCACTCGGACAGCCCTTCGGGAGGACTCACAGAACTCGGACCGTCACTTGGACAGCCCTTCGGGAGGCACTCTCGAACAGCCCCTCGGGCACTAAGATCGAAACTACGACCTCTCTACGGGGTTGCACACATACGGTGTCATCTATCCGGCAGGGCTTCGCCGTCCAGAACTAGTTCCCACCGGAACCCAGACACGGACCAGCCTTTCGGCTCTACGAAAACTCTTTCGTGGAGGGGAGAGAGAAGCCAGATCATTGCATGGCACTTGTAGTGAGAAGGAGTGAGTCTTTAGGCAGCCCCCCCTCCCCCCTATTTATAGGCCAAGCCCAAGGGTGGCTCTCCAAGAAGCCAAGGGGAAAAATACCAAAGGACCCTCAAGGTGGCTTCTCCAAGAAGCCACCCAAAAAGCACTTTCACTATCACGACGACATTTTTCAGCTCGTTCAAACTGAAAATATTTATGTGGGCTTAGAACATTTCTCAGTACCCACTAAAATAATTTTCAACGCGTTCTGGAACAATTCCAGTTTAGTGATTTCATCTGCGAAAAGCATCTGAAGCGGTTCCGGCAGCCCCGGAACATTTCCGGTTTTTCTTCCAGAAAATTCCCGAGAAGTTTCCAGAATGATTCTGGCATCCTCAAGAATTATCAGGCATGTGCCGAAACCATTTGACTTAATGTATCCCCTGAACAACTTTTCAGTTTCACCGGAAACTCATCCGGTGACCTCTCTCTGCGGAACTTTCCGCTGTCCGAAACTTTTCGGTGTCCGAAACTTTTTCGTGTGATTTTCTCTCAGACTCCTGTCTAGTATTCAGCAGATAGATGACCCTAAGCGGTGTGAACCTATAGGTTCGGTGAAGTATAGACATGACGGAACCCCTTCCGATCAATGATCAACATCGGAGCACGTGGACACCCATATTGACCCCTATACCCACAGAATGAATATTCGAGTGAACCTCCAGTGCCGGTGTGCTATTCTGTGTTCACGATATGTTACAAATACCCGAGGTTAGACATGTGTGGCATCCCCGTGGATCAACAACTTGTCCACTATGCCAGTTACCCGTTATCGGTATTGTTCTCTTTTCTCGTTACGTGTTCCGATCCGTGATCAAATCACAAAGGTCTGGCCAGACGATGATGGATACCGTAACACCGAGAGGGCCCCAGAGATATCTCTCCATCGTCAGAGGAGCAAATCCCAATCTTGAGCTATCAAGTTATTGACATACTTCCCATGAACCCGTAAGCCGCCGAATAGCCACCATTACGGATGACGTTTAACAAACTCCAAGTTCATGAATCAAGCATGAAGAAACTCGATACTCTCAGGTCTGAGGAATCATGCAAACAATTAACCATCTGTGTTATTAACCATTAAACTCATGACGAATGTATCTCATAGCATAACACAATTCGGGTCGATTCAACAAAAATGTCCTTCCTGACATTGTGCCCTCAAAGTTGCTGGCATAGACATGCCCATGATGGAAAAACATAATCATCATGCAACACTTGAGCTAGTCTTAAGAGGCACGACTAGGAATACATTTTAACCGTTTATTATACCACAGTGCACATGGGTTTCCCAGAGCCTTTATGATATACGGGCTCGGGAACCATTAGCAGTTATATAGCATGGAATATAAACTTAATTGAACAGGGAGATAATAATAACATTTATTATTTCCTCTAGGGCATATTCCTACAGACTCCCACTTGCACTAGAGTCATAATCTAGTTGATGCAATGCACTTTACACCTGTGGACACACCGGTTGTAAATATACTTCGCTTGTGGTATAGCCTGATGTCCAACGGATCCTGACGACTTCAGCTCGTGTGTATCTTTGCATATCCTCGCGTTTCACGCCTTCACAAAATTCATATTTGTGTGGACTTGGCTTGGTATGTATGGAATCACAGGCGAACCTGGATTCTCAGACTGAGTTATGGAAGCAACTACTTGCAGTAGTGTCCCATGATCAACATCTTTTGTGTCTTTATTAAAGCGGCAACATACTTCGCCTCTGTTATGACATTCGCCACATAACTTGTTGGAACAATTTCCAAACACGTGCCACCATATTGTGTTTACCAAAACCTCCAAATTAAATCAAAAATCGCTGGAGCATGGATGAAGACTTATCGAT
>CM022298.1:44645517-44841841 GCA_011799875.1 Thinopyrum elongatum | reverse complement strand
GCGTACATGTGGATGGCATGTGATACAACCGTCTGTGTTTGGGTACGAAGGGAACTTTGAAGTATGTCGAAATGCTTAGACCAACGGTGGGAACAATTGATCAGATACATTCACATGAAAAAATTCCAACAGAGTTGTTGACTTCTTGGCGTTTTCATCGGCATGATGAGCCTCGGCCATCCCTAACTTTTGCGCAGGCAAAGATTGGAAAACACAGACAGAACTTTTTAAATCTAACCAAGAGGAGGCTCTTTTTTTCATGAAGAAGGGGAAAGAACTTATAATCCATGAAAAAAAAAAATCAGCTACAGGGAAGAGGCCGATCGGCTTGCTTAGGAGGATGGCGGGCTTGACCCAGTCTACAAGATGCAAAAAAATTGGGAAATTAGCCAAGGAGAGGGCTGCTGCCAAAGATAACTATGGTAATAATTCTGAACCGCTGTATGAATAAACAAGTATGTGATGTTATGGCTGACAAGGTAGGCGAGGAATTGATTTTGGATGCAACATTAGATGATTGATCAGAACCTTAGACCATTATCATGGAAAATGGAACAGATAGACAAGACTTTTATATCAAAAACATGAACAAGGGAATGAGCCACGAACGAGAACAATATAGAATAATTGATATAGGGTGGATATTGATCTCAAGGAATATGTTCTGATGATGACATCTATTCTGCTTTGAGAGGGATTATTCTCACATCTCAAAAACATATTACAAGGGGGAAGAAAAACAGCTCGGTCACCAGGGTAACCCGTGGGAGTCATCTGTTAAAATAGGGGGCAAAACAGACGGAAAAAGAAAAGTCCGCCCCCAAGCCTATGGTGATATAATGATAGGCATTTCTGAAGGTGAGAGGGGATTGGGCCTGATACCAAAGAAGTTTCATCAGAAGACATTATTGGTAGTAAAAGGTTGACTTGTGGGAATAAACGAAACCATTAAAAATGATTTCTCCAAAATGAACTTCACAATCTTTGGGGAGAGGAGAAAAACTTATATGGAATTGTATCTACCAAGAGGTAGATCAAGGGGATTTTAGTAGGAGTAAAATGGGATAGTTTTGATATTATCAATGTGGAAAGGGGGAGTATTTGTTTAGAAGGTTGATGTTGATAAAAAACAGAAATTTGATTGGACCCTAGTAGTAGTCATGGTGCTCTCAATTACTGGAAAGTGCTTTTTAGCAGAATTATCCAGATGTATCAAAAAATAGTTCGAGAGTGTGATGATTGGAGGAGACTTCAACATCATCAGAAACAGTAGATGAAAAAAACCAAAGCCAGTGATAAATATCATTGGATTTTATTTTTTGTCTTTAATGCCTATTTGAAAATTCTGGTTTTGAGAGAACTTCTTTAAATGGGAGGAATATACAGGCAAACAATTTAGATGATCCTACTTATGAAAAAACTATATAGAATTTAATATGTCCAGACTTGGGAGGAACATTACCCCTTAGTGTGGTTCAGGACCTTTGAGAGAGAGATCTCTGATCAGATCCTCTTCTTACTTCTTGACACTGAGAGACAAAAGAAATATCACCCGTGTTTAGATTTGAAAACACATGGATGCTGAAAGAGGTGACAAGAGGGTTTAGAGATTATGTATTAAAATTTGGAATGGTTCATTTATATGGGGATGTGTCTGGAGGATGGCAGCAAAGATTAAGGATATTTAGGAAAAAAAGTAAGGGGTGCGATACTTAATGCTGATGCCTTGATTATAGGAAAACCAAGAAACAATTCTTTAATGTCTCGATATGTGATTGATAAAAATGCTAAAAGTTTGGATACATGCTTATGATAGAGAGGAACATAAAAGATTAAGATCCCAACACAGAAACTCTTAAACAAAAAGAAATGAAATGGCTTGAGATCCCCCCCCCCCCCCCCCCCAAAGATAGGAAATCAAGATGGAGAAAAATCCGGAATACTACCATGCAAAAAGCTAATGGTGAGGAAGAGGAAGAATACCATTTTCTCCCTTGAAACAAGATGAGGGGGTAATAGCAAGGGAAGAAACCTCATCAATTACATTACAGATTTTCCTATAAACCTGTTTGTGAACCTGATTTTCCCTAAACTATCAATCGGGGAATACAGGCATGCCCAGGATTAGCCAGGAACAAGATGCACAATTAGGTTGAACCTTTCTCTATGAAAGAACTACATGATGTGGTATTTGGTATGGCGAAATGAAAAATAAAAGCCCTGGCCTGATGGCCTTACGCTGACGTCTATCAACATTTATGGATGTGTGTCAAGTGGAAATTTCTTTCAAAATTATTGTAGAGGAATTTCCACTCTGGCCACTAGACATAAGAAGAGCTAAACTAGGGGATAATACTCTAATCCCCAAAGTCAAAGATGCCAAACAAGCTACAGAACTTTAGACCATATGCACTTAATGTGAGTTCAAAAATCATTACTAAGGTGCTGATGATAGACTGAGTAGTTATTACACCACTATCACCGCCTACCCAGACAGCCTTTATCAAAGGTTGAATAGATTTACATTATGGAGGGGGGTGGTGGTTGCTCCATGAAGCCGCTCTAAACACATACCTCAGAAAAAAACCAAGTGCCCTACTATCAAAGTTGATTTGAAAACGCATATTATGACAGATTCAAATGGCTTTGTGTACAAAATATGATGAAACTAAAAAACCACCTGATAAATGGTTTGTGACCCCTGGTGATTAGATGCCTTACTATGATTGTGGTCAGGTGGCTATAAGGGTAAATGACACCATTGGGCAATACTTTAAAACACATAAAGGTTGAGACAAGGGGATTTTCTTTCACCCTCCTGTTTTGAGGGAGCTGAGATGATCTTGCAATTATTTAGATAGAGCAAAAAAGAAGGATTTGTTAAATGGGTTTGCAAGAAATGGGGATGAGGTGTCAACAGCTGCCAATATGATGATGACACTATCTTCTTATTACAGATGATGAAGACAGTGCCAAGATCTTAAATTCATTTTGACTGCATTTGAACATGTCCGGGCACTCTATCAATTTCCATAAAAGTGACTGTTCCTGTTTGGGGGTAAGCATTGCTAATAAAGCTGGAAACTATCAAAAAATAATTTACTTGTGAAATAGGGAAAATACCTTTCAAATATCTAGCTGCCCGTGTCAATGGTGGACGGGAATAAAAGCCCTGGAGTAGGCGTTACAAAAAGATTGAAAAAAGGTGTGCTTGCTGGCAGGGAGGTTGCTTAGTTATGCAGAAGGGTCACCCTTGGTACAGGGCCTGCCTGCCCTGAAAACATACCACTTTTAATGATGTCCTTCTATCCATTCCAGTCGGTCCGAGGAAAAAAGCTAATTCTCTAGAGCCAGACTTGGTTGGCACGAAAATATGAAGATAGAAGATAGTATCACCGAGTAATTGGAAGACTGCTGCTGCCAAAAGAACAAGGAGGGCTGGGATTTGAATATTGGGTAATGAACAAGGCCTTGTTAGCCTAAATGGCTTGGAAACTGCGATGGAAACTGAAAATGGAATGGTGGGTTGATATTCTTTGGAATCAATATGGGTCAAAAATAAATGTCTCTTTGGAATAGAGAAAAAACTGGAGATTCTCAATTCTGCGGGGAGCTTGTTAGGTGTGAGAAAATTTATTTCCAACATGTGAAAAAAAGATTGGGGATGGTAAAAATACTAGGTTTGGGGAGGAGGTGGGTAGGTTTCTAAACCTTAAAGGAGGCCTATCCAGACTACTATCATATAGCTTGATCATAATATCTCTGTAGATGAGGCCCCATCAGAAAAGGGTTGGAGGGGGTTAAGTTCCGACGAACCCTTCTGTGGGGAAACTATATGACTATGGCGTCAGTTTAAAATGAGATGTGAGGAAGTTAAAATGTTTGGAGGGAAGACCAGCCTAGGGGATGATTACCAAAGATTAGCAAAATTTCTGTGAAATCTTTATATGATTTTCTAATTAAAACTGAGTGTTGGCGTTCCCTTCACAAATCCTGTGGAAGATCAAAACCCCATCTAGATCAAGATTGTTCTTTTGGCTTCTAGCTAGAAAAGCATCATGACAAAAGATTAATTTGACTAGAAGAGATGGAAAAGGGATAAGATAGTGTTTCTTTGTGGGAAAGAGGAAAAATATGATCTCTATTTTTTTCTTGCTCTGCGACTAGCTGATGGGAAGCCTAGTTAAATGCCTTCCTTTGATCTTAAAAAACTCCTCAGTCTCTGAATGACTGTTTAAATGTGTGGATCAAACATTTCAGAAAACACAGAGAACAACTTGTGTTGGATATCTGCGAGTTTGGTCCATCTGGAAATTGCAGAAAATTATGTGGTGTTTATATAAAAAAATGAATGACCCTCATGATGATGTTAGGAGGATATGGCAACTGGATTCTTGACTGGTCTGTTTTGAGAAAAAAAAACCCAGAGCCAAAAAATGCTGATGCTGGAGAAAAAATAATGAGCGGGTGGCAAGTGAAGTTCTACAAGGCTTCACAGGGGGTGAAGGCAGAATGAGAAGATGGAGATGATGGGACTTAGCCTGCTTAGGCTATGGCTTGCGGAGATCTGTAGCAGTTACAGTATGTTATTGCCCTGAAAATCCGTGTAATGGACTCTTCGCCTCCCTTTATTGCCAGCTTTATTTGCTGATCTTGATGTTCCTAGAATTATGGTAGTCCTGGAAGGTTGCGCCTCCTGTTACGCTTTTAAGCTTGCTACTTGTGACATTGTTTGTTTAATGAAATCGGAGAAACCCCTCTTTTAATCAAAAAAAAAACTAGCCTGTCCTTCGAGGCCCGGAAAAATCGACACACAAGGAAGGCCCTTTCACCTCAGAGGTCCATCACGTTGTGTGCTAAACTTGAGACTCCAAGGACCACATCATCCTATGAGACACGTCTTTCATCCAAAACCCCCAAATTGGATCTAAATATATATATCCGCTAACTGTTGCTGGTGGACACCGGCTGAATCCAGCCCGTCTAATTGAAATGTCCATTCTTGAATGAAACATGCATCAAACCGTCGTCACTCATGTTGATACATCGACCAAAATCCGTTGAATTCTTACTCCTTCGATTTCATATTACTTGTCGTCAAACTTGATGTATCTAGCACTGAAAGAGGTGGGTAATAGAATTTGCCCGGGATTTCTGACCGCCACGATGATTGTAGCTCGTATGCCTTCCGATATGATAGAGTTTGTTGCGTCCCTCAGATTTCTTTTCCGAGCCAAATTAAACGGGGGATCGGGATCGTGTTTTCAGTTAGAACAGTTAGCGGGTATAATATATTAGCACCGTTCGGGGAGTGCGTCAACGCTAAAAGGTAGGGTGACGCCCATGAGGTTGTCTTACTCAGCGCCCCTACGTCAGCCCCCCCCTCCCACTTCAGGAACAGGCACAAAGTCCCAATCGAACACACACTTTGCAGAAGAGAGAAACGACTCCCCAACGTACGCATCCCAAATAGGAGTATTTGTCATTTTTTGAGAGCTGAGCGAGGCTGGAGGGCACCCGCCCGCCCAGGCACTCCTTTGGTCAGCACAGAATTCCTTCTATCTGTCAGACCCCAAGGCTCATCAGCTCTTGACTCTCTACTATATTAAACCACACAGAGGTGAGGAAGCCACAACACCATCCTCCACACTGCACGCGCGCGATAGTGACTACTGCACCGGCTGCACCGATCCTTCCTGCAACTCAACCATCAATGGACGCTATTTCCTCCGAGACGGGAATAACCACGAAGGCTGAGGCCGCCGCCGCCGCCGCTCCAGCTTCTTGGACTCATTTCAGGCCGGCATGCATGGCGCGCCGCCCCTGTGATCCCTCCTGCAGTCCTCATCCTTCTCGTCCAGCGAATCGTTTCCCATCCGAATGAGGAGCGGAGCGAGATGGATTGGCGTGAAGGAAACGAGTCTCGGCCCAAGAAGCGAGCAGCTGTCGCGCTGCGCCGTCGACATCGGCGTGCGCGGCGGCCGTGTGGGGCGCGGTTCGCGGCGGAGCGGGACTCGACGGGGCGCGGGGCGCGCGTGTGGTAGGCGCACCTTCGCGCACCGCCGAGGCTGCCGCCATGGCCCTACGACAGGCGGCGTTTCCTACGGCGGGGAACAGGCCCACGGCGTCAACTTCCCATGGAGCGCGTCCAGGAGTCGCTCTGCGCCCTCGGAGCCACGGCCACCGGCATGGACGGATCGCCTCTGGCGCTCAAACGGCGCCACCCAAGAGACGAGGCGCAACAAGGCCGAGATAGCGAACGACGCGGGGCGGCAGGACGAGGAAGAAGAAAAGACGGATGGCCTTGCAGGAGCGAGCGGTCACGTCGTGGAGCTGGAGGACCTCGGCGGCGACTACCTGGACGAGCTCTCAGGATTACATGTGGTACAGCTTACTAATAAGACTATCAATAGTACTACACATACGGCTGTTCTAGCTAAGATTAGGAAGCGCACTTGTGTGAATATTTCTTTGTTTTTCTAGTTCCCATGAATTTTGTCCATTTGAAGATTTAATGAGAAGATTGCCTTGGTACACCCTTAATCAGGTTGCTTCACCCTCAATTTTCTCTCAAAAAGAACAATTGTTTGGTAACTCGTTTAAAGCCACATTAAAGAACTAGAAGAAATGCCCGTGGTGCCACGGGGACACATTAACTTTAAGAGTTCAATATTAATCATGTTAATATTACATGTAATATTCTCATACCTATCAAATGACATTGACGACATTTTTTACGCATCAAATCCTCACACACACACTCTTCTCCCTCATTCCTCACTCTCTCTCCCCCCCCTCTCTCTCTCTCTCTCTGTAATTGCCCGTTGCGTTGCACGGGGCCGCCGGGTATAACTATGTCTAGTGGTCCACTATTTTATTTCTCACGCCTCCCCATCCAAGCTAGCCACCTCTGTCATGACACATACAGTTGACAATCCCTCCCTCCACTCCGACTCAAACCAGTACTTAAATTACTAGGATGACAATGCCTTATATTTGGTTCTATTATTGGGCATTCAACCGATTCACATCCCCGTTTTATAAAATCATATGCACATATATTATTGCCCACAACGGAGGGAAACATGTCAGGAGGAATGGGTCAACCACAATCACAGCACTCAAGATATTCAATACAATTGGGATGTTGCCTTATAGCTTCATTTAATTGTCATTTTTTTTGATTGTATAGTATAGTTTACCAAATTATTCTTCAATGGATACCTATTGCATATAGTTATTGTTAAAAAAAATTACTAAAAATTTGAACCAAATAAATGCAGTCAACTTACAGAACTGGTAAATAGACTTGCACTGGTAAAGAAGGAAATTATGATTAAGTTCTTACAGATTTAGAGTACACTAAAAAGCTCCCTCTGATCAGAAGTCGCCGTACCATCCAAGCCCCTCCACTCTCAGACTCATTTTTAGAGAAAGGCTACTGATGATTAATCCAACACTCGGACTCACTGACGATGATCCATATCCCTCTGTTCATATTTCATAAAAAATTTAAAATAAGTACAGAGAGATCATGTTTAGCTTCTTCAAATGCTTGCATTAAATAGAAATGATTTTTTTTAACAATGTAAAGTCTAGATTTAACCATGCTACGTGGCACAAAGAATAAATTTCCTCTCTTAATACGAATGAATCATACATGCATATGTTTCTCAATAACAAAACAAAAAACATTTTATCGTGCTGCGAAGGTGATGTGTTTCCTGATGATTGCTAGAGTGGAATTCCATACAATTGCAGGGGAGAAAACATGAGATTTTTTCACTGTGAAACTCATGAGCTAGTGTGCAAGCAGTTCTAGCAGGAGTCTATGGTAGACAATTCTTAGTTACGCAAAGCATAGTGACTAATTCTATTGACCAGGCACAGTGAACGGTATCCCAGTGTGAGGAGGGAGATTGGGATGAGTGTAACAGGGGAGAAGATTTTTACTGCATGCAGCATGAGATCCTGGTAGACATCGTTGTTGTCGATGCTTTCGCCGTGTCACACTCGGACTGCTGCCGGCCACGAGCGCCCATGTTCTGAGACTATCGTCCATTGCCGTCCTAAACTACAGAACAGGCCTGCTTCCTTGGTAGGTGAAGAACAGCGAGTACGGTCGATCATGGAGAGAAGAACGAAAGTGCTAGACGGCGGCGAGGGAAGGAGAATTGGCGAGGAAGAGATGATCGGCTGTTTGGGCAACGGAATTGATACCATATGAATTGATTGCGTGATTGATGCGTTACCAAAAAGAGGATGATTACCATAGGTTGAATTAATTGTGTTGCCAAAGATAAGTGGGTTTGTCGGCAGATGAAAACTATTATACATAGAAAAAAACCAGGAGGGGAGGAAAAACCGGGGTAGGGAGAGGAAAATCGGGGAGGAGGGTGGGGCTACCGTAAGGGGAGGGAAGGACGAAAGGGTGGGACGAAGTTTTGACGTAAGATGGGAAACCGACGAAAAAAAAAAAAAAACCGACGAAACTGGGAGGTGGGGGGAGGACGAAAAAAAAACAAGGAGATGGACGAAAATTAACCGCGGGATACCCAACTGAGACATTAGAGTGAGATAAAAAACCAGGAGGGGAGTGAAAACCGGGGTAGGGAGAGGAAATCGGGGAGGGGTGGGGCTACCGTAAGGGGAGGGAAGGAAGACGAAGGGTGGGACGAAGTTTTGCGTAAGATGGGAAACCGACGAAAAAAAAACCGACGAAACTGGGAGGTGGGATGGAGGACGAAAAAAACAGGGGAGGGTGGACGAAATTAACCGCGAGACTACCAACTGGACATTAGGAGTAGAGATACAAATACCTCAAGCACACATGTAGGAGATATGCCCTAGAGGAAATAATAAATGTTTATAATTATCTCCCTGTTCATAATTAAGTTTATATCCATGCTATAACTGCTATGGTTCCGATCCCGTATCTCCATAAAGGCTCTGGGAAAACCCATGTGCAGGTGTGGTATAATAACGGTAAACATGTATTCCTAGTCGTGCCTCTAAGACTAGCTCAGTGTTGCATGATGATTATGTTTTTACAATCCATGGGCATTTCTATGCCAGCAACTTTGAGGGCACAATGTCAGGAAGGACATTTGTGTTGAATCGACCCGAATTGATGTTATGCTAGAGATAACATTCGTCATGAGTTTATGGTTAAAAACAGAGATGGTTAATGTTTGCATGATTCCTCAGACCATGAGAGTATCGAGTTTTTCATGCTTGATTCATGAACTTTGGAGTTGTTTAAAACGTCATCCGTAATGGATGGCTATACGCAGCTCGGTATCGAAGGTTCATGGGAAAGTATGTCAAGTAACTTGATAGCTCAAGATTGGGATTTGCTCTCCTCTGAGACTTGGAGAGATATCTCTTGGCCCTCTCGGTGTTACTGGTAATCCATCATCGTCTGGCCAGACACTTGTGATTTGATCACGGGATGCCGGAACACGGTAACGAGAAAAGAGAACAATACCGAAAAGGGGTGGTAACTGCATAGTGGACAAGGTTGTTGATCCACGGGGATGCCACATGTCTAACCTCGCGGTATTGGTAACATATCGTGAAGCAACAGGAATAGCACACGGCAACTGGGTTCACTCGAATATTCATTCGGTGGGTATAGGGGTCAATATGGTGTCCACGGCTCCGATGTTGATCATTGAGCAAGGGGTTTCCAGGTCATGTCTATACTTCACCGAACCTATAGGGTCACACGCTTAAGTGGTCATCTATCTGATGAATACTAGACAGGGAGTCTGAGAGAAAATCACCGAAAAGTTTCGGACACCGAAAGTTTCGCGACAGCGGAAAGTTCCGCAGAGAGAGGTCACCGGTGAGAGTTCCGGTGAAACTGAAAAGTTGTTTCAGGGGATACCATTAAGTCAAAATGGTTTCGGCACATGCCTGATAATTCTTGGAGGATGCCAGAATCATTCTGGCAACTTTTATGGGAATTTCTGGAAGAAAAACCGAAATGCTCCGGGCTGCGGAACCGCTTCAGAGATCTTTTCGCAGATTGAAATCACTAAACTGGAATTGTTCAGAACGCCGGTTGAAAATTATTTTAGTGGGTACTGGAAATGTTCTAAGCCCACATAAATATTTTCAGTTTGAACGGAGAATGAAAAATGTCGTCGTGAATATGTGAAAGTGGCTTTTTGGGTGGCTTCTTGGAGAAGCCACCTTGAGGGTCCTTTGGTATTTTTCCCCTTGGCTTCTTGGAGAAGCCACCCTTGGGCTTGGCCTATAAATAGGAGGGGGGGGCTGCCTAAAGACTCACTCTTCTCACATACAAGTGCCATGCAATGATCTGGCTGTCTCCTCTCCCTCCCACGAAAAGAGTTTCGTAGAGCCGAAGGCTGTCTGGTTCCGGTGGGAACTAGTTCTGGACGTCGAAGACCCTGCCGGATAGATGACACCGAGTATGTGTGCAACCCCGTAGAGAGGTCGTAGTTTTTCGATCTTAGGCCCGAGGGGCTGTTCGAGAGTGCCTCCCGAAGGTCTGTCCAAGTGACGGTCCGAGTTCTGTGAGTCCTCTCCCGAAGGGCCTGTCCGAGTGACCGCGTCGAGTTTCGAAGGTCCTCCCGAAGGGCTGTCCGCACAACGAGCACCGTCCGGACTGTTTCGACCGCCTCCCGGAGGGCTGTCCGAAGGAAGATGAGGGTATACATCCTCGCGTTGGGAGGTTGTAAATCCTAGCTGCGGGGATCTGCACCAACATCGTCATCGACTCTACTTCCGCTGCGCTAACGAGTCGGTAACAAAATGATCAAACCTTGTATGCAGTCTCCATAGTGGTCCTGGGCTGGGCGTTAGGTAGGAATTTTTTGTTTTCTTGCTGCGTTCCCCTACAGGGCATCATGAGCGTGCTATGCGTAGATGCAGGTTGCGATCTAGAATACATAGAGTGTATGGGGTGTGCACAATATATTAGGTTAGTAGATGAGTTCTATTACTGAAAATTATTTGTGCGGGTAGCAGATGAAATCTGTACCCGATGTTCTTGTTGCTTCCCTTGAATTTGCGTGTCCTGATCTTGACAGCATTGTGGAATCTCACAAAGTTCTGGCAATCCGCGATCCTTTCATGCTGCTCCTGAGTATGCTGATTGACAGATCAACGACGTGTAACAGTTCCTTTGGGTTTCCACTTTAGTCAAAGAAAGAGGGATGTTTCGCAGATGAAAGGGCAATGCGATATGTATCTGCACGGGGGTCATGCGTATGACGAAGTGAAGTTCAGTATGGCGCTCGAGATTTAATTATCTCGTGTTTCATACCACCCCGCATGTTAATCTACGCTGAATTGATTATCATACTTGATGATGGACGTTGGTAGCTTCGGTTTGTTTCGAAACCTTAGAAGCCACCTAAAACAAGTTTTGCATGAACCGATTAGAGGCGTCACTTGGTTTTTGCAGGAGGGTTTGCATGTGCATGTGATGTGGTATAGCAGTTGCTCATAATAATTGATTATGTATGAGATGACTGATATGATTAAATTGATTAACATGACCTGCGTGTCATTTTGGCATGATGGCTGGAGCCCTATGATTGCACTTTAAATGACCTGCTGCTGTCGACCTTGTGTAATGCATTATTTTATTAGCTATAGAGATAGCAATATATCTGGTGCCATCGACAAGGTGGTGGCAATCTTCGCGAAGGTGAACACCGACGCGAATGCTGAAGACGAAGAAATACAAGACTTCTTCCGTCAGAAAGGGCTATACCATATCATGCTATATGAATTTGCCTGAGATATGTTTATCCCTTATGATGCACCCTTTTGATTTTGCGCGGTAGTCGCTTTTTTAGGGTGATCTCTACAAAAAATATCAAGTAGTTTAGTGTTCTCCCAATGTAGCACCGGTCTACAACACGTATCTTTTCGGGTGCGCCATGTACACATGAGCACGAACGATTAGAGAGGGTAAGGCGGGTGAAGGTAGACCTCACTGCGTGATCACTTGGTTGTCTTGACGTTCAGGCGGACAGTCCTGAGCTCGGAACACACGCTCGAAAGATGCGACAGAGTCACATAGAGAGTGTGATTGGCAAGTTGGCCCTACCGATTTGAAATCACGTCATGCAGTGATGAACCGTCAATTGCGTCGAAATGAAATGCGGATCCGTGATCCACTACAATCAATTAATGAGAGATTTGATTAGAGTGGGCAAGCACTGATTGAATTTACTTGTTTAATTCTCAGTGCCAATTAATTATGAACATGTCTAAGTTGGTTGGCTAATAGTTGTAGAATATGCTCGCTTTCAACTTCCCTGTTTAAAATTGAATAGTATTAAATATCTGGTTAAAACTTTAACGGTGGTAAAGTATGTAGGATTGTCGCTCAGAGTGGCCGAGAAAGGACTTTGTCCTATCGATTACTTTGTATGCTCTCGCTTAGGATATCGGATCATGTGCTCTAATCATCTAGATCCAAAAGCGTAGAATTCCGTCTTCAGATCAAGTGCCAATAGTGTTACTTCCTATGAGACCAAACTTCGAAAGTTTGGATTAGTTATGTGATATTATGGAATCTAAAATCATGTCTTTTAGAGACAGACAAAGCTAAAAAAAATATATGAGATATCCAAAGCAATGTTTGTTTGCAAACTATTAGTAAAGGAGTTTACTATGCATTAGAGGATAAGAGCAGGCGGATCAGAAGAACGCCTGTCATATGATGAAAGTGAATAAAACAACAAGTTAAAGGAGAAAGGAAGTGTCCGAAGGATGGAGTGTGGAATTACACACCTAGAAGTCGGGGCCATAACGCAACTCTTAAGTTCGGTGCTTCTTCGAGAGTAGGAGAAATACTAAAGTTATAAAAATGTTTAGAAGTACAATGGCAAAAAAGGAAAGAAGACTGGAAGATCCAGCTCAGGTATGAATGTCATACAAGTTTTTGACATGTATGAAGGATGGTCAAGATTAGTATTAGTGCGCGGAATTATGGTATAAACATGTTAATCACTAATTTTTTGGGTTATGCTGAGTTAATCACACAAAGATACCCGCTCGATTGCATTATGTTGCAACTCGATTTGTAAAAGAACTACTCTGGCATGAAAAGGACCAGCCAGAAATGAGGTTTAGATACACAGGGAACATAGTAAATGTTACTATACTTCCATCGGTGATTACCGATTTTGTATTTTATTTTCATAATTTCATTAGAGTTTCACAAACTCTAGCCATTGCATAAGGTATCTTGCAAGAAGGTTGTTGTTCAGAAGAGAACTTTTGTTTGTTCGATGTTATGAGAACATAAGGGCCAACTTTCATTGAGAATGAGATGTATGCTATGAAAATGATAACAAATATTACTCGTGGATTACTTTCAAAATTCATCTTAGAGTTTTTAAACACTCTAGCCCATTGCATAATGTTTGTTGCAAAAGAGTTGTCTTAAATAAAGCAACAATATGTTGTTCAGGAGTATGGTGAATAACATGAGGGCCATGCTTCAATCCATAGATGGGCCGATGTTATGAATATGATGGTAATTATGATACATCCATAACACTGACGCTAAATGTCGTAAGACTAAAAGAATACCACACCAAGTGTGGCACTAAATTGGGTAGACATTGGAGAAGCCCGCATGCAAAATTCCTTATGTGGATTTTGAAGTCGTTTGATTTTGAATCATCTGACACTGCAACTTTACTAGAAAAGTAAGGACTGAAATACCGTTACAGGCCATAAGGAACGAGCAAAGAACTATTGTGATCATACATTTTGATATATGTAGTCCGATAATGTTGTTGAAATGCAAGTAGCAGTTTGGATTATCCATCTTTCAGAATGACTAAGTAGAATATGGATATTTATTGATGAGACGTAAGTCTGGATCTTGAAATCATTTGAAGGGTTTCAAAATGAAGTAGAAGTATTGTAACAAGACAATTTGTTTCTACAATTCGGATTGCAGAAAGAAAATATTTGAGTTACCAGTTAGCGAACTGTTGATGAGTTGTTGAAAAGAGTTCCTAACTTACACTCCCGGAACACCACTGTGAGGTGGAAAGCCGTGAAGATGTAATCGAACCATTTATGACATGGTAACATCAAAAGTGACATAAATAAATTTGCCATATCCCTTTTAAGGTGATGCTTAGAGACTGCGGCTTTTTTTACACTGAAAAGAGCTCAATCGGGTCGGTGAAATGACACAATGGTATGGTATGCCCAACCATGTCATATCTTTTCTTAACATTGGAAATGGGGCTTGGGTAAAAGGTACAACCTATTTCAAATCAGGGCAAAGTGTACTTTGTAGGTTATCCAGTAATTGGGTGTTTTTTTCCTCCTCAATATACCGAGGCCAAATAGTTTGCCACAAACGAACGGATGACTTTTTGAAGAAAGAAAATGGTTCTTCAAAAAGGTGAGGGGAGATAGTGCAACCGACAAGGATAAACCAGTATCTTCGTCATCAGGAGTCAAAGGAAAGGAGACCTTGGAAGCAATTCCAGAGTTTCCTACTGCGACTGATACGGAAGTCTCTACAATAAAATGTCTGGACTTCGGTCGAACTTGCAGCTGAAAACCCCGTAGGCAAGGCTCGTTTGCAACCTCCAGGTGCGCAAAACACGAGATATTGTTGTTAGACAACAGTAGACCTACGATACACAAGGAAGGTTGATGCGGCCCTGACTACGAAATTGGCTAAATGCCAATTACAATCCGAGATAGTTGCCATATAAGTGATTAGATTAAAACTTGATACACCTTTCGGAAGAACTTAGAGTCTGACGAATATATGGAACTATAACTGATACGAAGATAAAATGTTTTATCCATAAAGATCGACTGTTTGCAATATACAAGTTCAAGGAGTTGACTCGATGAGGTTGCTCACCGTAGCGATGACTTAAAGTCGGTTAGGGTTGTGTTTGAAATAGCCAATTAATACATAGTTCATATCATGAGATATAAAACAATGGATGCAAAAGGATTTCCATGATGGAAATGAAAACCAAGGACTTGAGTGTTACAGTCCAAGGTAATTTTGTTAATCCAGAGGACTGCTAGTTAATGCTAGTAAGTATGCAAACTTGCGAGTTCCAGCCATGCAGACAGAGAGAGCAAAATGGAGTTGGAATCTTTGTGTTTTGATAAATGGTTGTTTAAAGTTTTGACTCATCAATGGGTAACGAAAGATGTTGTGATTCCAGAAAGTAAGTGGGGAGCATAATAATTTTCAAAAAACGTTGTGTGACTTGACCATTGTTTAATTGGATATTCAATTTCTTGCCACGAATTAGGACTCATTTAAAACGGGTTTTTTGATGAAAGTGCGTGGCTGAAAAATAGCCTTAATATTAGGCATGATGAGATGATCTATGGAGATAGATTTACCTGATGGGTGAGCAAAGATACATATGACAAAATGCTAAACATTTTAGCATTAAAAACGTAAGAGTGATTCTTGCGAACGGCACATGGAAAGAGTTTTGCAAGACTCGGTTGTCCCAAAAAAATGTGATGAGCAAAATACATGATGGCGATTCCACACACTATTGTGTTTGAGATTTAATCAGGTATTCCATGGTATGTTAAAAACAAACCAGCTATGTCCAATACTCCAAAGTTGTGCGAGTATAGATACCACGGTGATCAAAGTTCTGATCATGGGGACAAACAGTGAAAAAGGGTCATGAGTACTATAGTAGCACTGATGACGTTTTCTCGCAAACAGGAGATCAGAGATTTCGTTGTAAAAGAGTTACACGATACAGTCTTCATCCATGCTCAAGCGATTTGGGCATTTATTTATTTGGGGTTTGTGTAAAACACAATAGGTGGCACGGTCGTTGGACATTGTTCCAACACCAGTTACCTGTGTGGCGATTCTATAACAGAGGACGAAGTATGTTGCGTTAAAGCGACAACAAAGAAGATGTTGATCATGGGGACACTATGCAAGTAGTTCTCCATAAACTCAGTGCTGAGGAAGCCAGGTT
The DNA here is from genome assembly GCA_011799875.1 of Thinopyrum elongatum. Classification (NCBI taxonomy): domain Eukaryota; kingdom Viridiplantae; phylum Streptophyta; class Magnoliopsida; order Poales; family Poaceae; genus Thinopyrum; species Thinopyrum elongatum. The sequence goes on along the minus strand of CM022298.1, from coordinate 44,825,852 downwards.
CGACCTGTGATTCAAATACATACCAGCAAGTCCACACAAAATATGAATTTTGTGAAGGCGTAAAAAGCGAGGGATATTGCAAAGTACACACGGAGATGAAGTCGTCAGATCCGTTGCGACATCGGCTATACCACAAGCGAAGTATATTTACAACGGTGGTGTGCACAGGTGAAAGTGCCATAGCATCAAAGATTATTGATCTAGTGCCAGGTGGGAGTATGTAGGAGATATGCCCTAGAGGAACTAATAAGTTTATAATTATTTCCCTGTTCATAATTAAGTTATATTTCCATGCTAAACTGCTATGGTTCCGAGCCCGTATATCCATAAAGGCTCTGGGGGAAAACCCATGTGCACGTGTGGTATAACTGTGTATAATAAACGGTAAAAGTATTCCTAGTCGTGCTCTAAGACTAGCTCAAGTGTGCATGATGATTATGTTGTTCCATCATGGGCATGTCTATGCCCAGCAAACTTGAGGGCACAATGTCAGGAGGACATTTGTGTTGAATCGACCCGAATTGTGTATGCTATGACGATACATTCGTCATGAGTTAATGGTTAATAACACAGAGATGGTTAATGTTTGCTGATTCTCAGACCATGAGAGTATCGAGTTTCTTCATGCTTGATTCATGAACTTTGGAGTTTGTTTAAACGTCCTCCGTAAATGGATGGCTATTACGGCGGCTAGGGTTCATGGGAAAGTATGTCAAGTAACTTGATAGCTCAAGATTGGGATTTGCTCCTCTGACGATGGAGAGATATCTCTGGGCCCCCGGTGCTTACTGGTATTCCATCATCGTCTGGCCAGACACTTGTGATTTGAATACGGGGATGCCGGCCGGAACGGTAACGAGAAAAGAGAAACCCATACCGATACCGGGGTGGTAAAAGGGAAATGCGACCTAGTGGACAAGTGTTGATCCCCACGGGCGATGCCAACTGTCAAACTCGGGTATTTGTAACATAGCTGAAGCAACAGGAATAGCACACGGCAAGGGAGGTTCATCACTCGAATATCTGTGTGGGGTTAGGGGTCACTATGGTATCACGGCTCACGATGTTGATCATTGATGGAAGGGGTTCCAGGTACATGTCTAACTTCACGAACTATAGGGTCACACGCTTAAGGTCAGATATCATGATGAATACTAGCAGACGATGGAGAATCCGAGGAGAAATCACCGAAAAAGTGTTCGGACACGAAAAGTGTTCGGACAGCGAAAAGTTCCGCCAGAGAGAGGTCAACGATGAGTTCCGTGGTGAAAACTGAAAAGTGTTTCAGGGGATATACCATAAGTCAAAATGGTTCGGAACATTGCATGATAATTCTGGAGGATGCAAGAATCATTCTGCAGGAAACTTCTGGGAATTTTTCGGGCGAGAAAAACCGGAAATGTCTCCCCGGGCTTGCCGGCGAACCGCCTTCAGATGCTTTTCGCCAGATGAATCACTTAACTGAATGTTCCAGAAACGACGTTGAAAATTATGTTTAGTGGGTACTGGATAATGTTCTAAGCACAAAATACTCTTTCAGTTTGAACGAGGACGCTGAAATTAAAATGTCGTCTGTGAATAGTTGAAGTGCTTTGTGGGTGGTCTTGGTAGTAGAAGCACTCTGAGGGTCCTTTGGTTATTTTTCCATGGCTTTGGATTGGAGAAGCCACCCTTGGGCTGGCTATACAATAGGGGGGAAGGGGGCTGCCATAAAGACTCCTCTTTCACATACAAGTGCCACCCTGCAATGATCGGCTTACTCTGCTCCCATCCCACGAAAGAGTTTCGTAGAGCCGAAAGCGTCTGTCTGGGTTCCGGTGGGAACTAGTTTGGACGGCGAAGCCCTGCCGGATCGAGAAACCCGTATGTGGCAACCCCCGTTAGGATAGAGAGGTCGTAAGTTTCGAATTAGTGCCGAGGCGGCTGTCGAGGTGCTACCCGAAGGGCGCGTCCAAGTGGACGGTAAGAGTTCTGTTGAGTCCTCACGAGGGCGCTGTCCGAGACGTGACTTTTTTTCCTCCGCTCGAGTTCGAAGGTCTCCTCACGAAGGGTGTCAAGCCGACAACCGTCCGTGGGGACTGTCTTCGGGACCGCCTCCAGGAAGGGCTGTCCGAAGGGAAGATGAGGGTATACAATCCTACGCTGGTTGGGAGGTTGTGTACAATCGCCAGCTGCGCGGGATCTGCACCAACGCTACGTCATCGAATCTACTTCCGCTTGCGCTACGAGTCGGTAACGAAAATGATACAAACATTGTATGCAGTCTTCCATGAGGGCCTCCGGCGTGGGCTGCGTGCCGTAGGCTCGGAAATTCTTTTGTTTTCTGCTGAGTTCCCCTACAGTGGGGCATCATGAGCCGTGCTATGCGTAGATGCAGGTTGCGATCTAGAATACCTAGAGCATGTATGGGTGTTTGCACAACAAAATAATTAGGTAGTACGATGAGTTTATACTGAAAATTATTGTCGCGGGGTAGCAGATGAAATGTTACCCGACTGTTCGTTGTTGCTGCCCTTGAATTTGCTAGTATAGTCCTGCTCTGAACAGCATTGTGGAATCTCACAAAGTTTCTGGCAATCCGACGATCCATTCATGCTGCTCCTGAGATATGATTTGACAGACAACGAAGTGTAACGTTCTTTGGTGTCACGTAGTCAAAAGAAAGAGGATGGTTTCGCAGATGAAAGGCAATGCAGATATTGATCTGACGGGGGTCATAGCGTATGACGAAGTTCAGTATGGTTTTTTCTTTAGGCTCGAATTTAATATCTCGTGGTTTCATACACCCCGAGTTGTTATCTGCGCTTTGTATGAATTATCATACTTGATGATGGACGTTGGTAGCTTCGGTTTTTCGAAACCTTAGAAGCCACCTAAAACAAGTTTTTGCTGAACCGATTAGAGGCGTCTAACTTGGTTTTGCAGGTAGGGTGTCGCATGTGCATGTGATGTGGTATAGCAGTGCTCATAATAATTTGATTTGTATGAGAGACATATGATGTTGTACAATGTGATTAAATGACCTGCGTGTCATGCATTGGCATGATGGCTGGAGCATATGATTTGCACTCTTTAAATGACCTGCGTTGTCGACCTTGTGTAAGCCATTATTTTATGAGCTATAGAGATAGAATATTATCTGGTGCATCGACAAAGGATGGTGGCAATCTTCGCGCAGGTGAACACCACGCGAATGCGTGAAGACGAGAAATCAAAGACTTCTCCGTCAGAAAGGGCATACCATATCAATGCTATTATGAATGCATGAGGATGTGTTATCCCTTATGATGCACCCTTCTGATTGCGAGGTAGTTCAGCTTTTATTAGTGGTGATCTCTCACAAAAATATCAAAGTAGTAGTGTTCTCCAAGGTAGCCACCGTCTACAACACGTATCTTTTCGGGGTTGCGCCATGTACATGAGCACGAACGATTAGAAGGGTTAAGGCGGGTGAAGGTCAGACCTCATGCGTGATCACTTGGTTGTCTTGAAGTTCAGGGCAGGACAGTCCTGAGCTCGCGAAAAACACACGCATCGAAAGATAGGACAAGAGTTCAAATAGAGATGTGATGGCAAGTGGTCTACCGATTGAAATTACACGTCATACAGTGATGAACCCACGTCAAAATGGCGTCGAATTGAAATGCGGATCTTGAATCACTCACAATCAATTTGAGAGATATTGATTTGCAGTGGGGAGCGCACTGATGAAATTAACTTGTTTAATATCTCAGTGCATTAATATATGAAACAATGTTAAGGGTGGTTTGTAATAGTTTGTTAGAATAATGGCTCGCATTTCCACCTTCCCTAGTTAAAATTGAATAGCTATTAAATATCTGGTTTGTTAATTTAAACACTTTCACGGTTGTACGTAATGTGAGATTGTCCTAAGAGTGCCGAGAAGAAGGACTTTTTCCTTTCGCATACTGTCTGGTATTTTTAAATCTCCGTCCGATTATGCTATGGATCATGTGTTCTCATCCTTCGATCCAAAAGCTAGAATTCCGTTTTCAGTCAAGTGCAAATGTTTACTTCCATGAGACCAAACTTCGAAAGTTTGGAAGTTATGCTGATATTCATGGAATCTGAAAAGCTCATTTTCAAGAAGACAGACAAAAGGTCAAAATATATGAGTATCCAAAGCAATGGTTGTTTGCAAACTATTAGTAAAGGAGTTTACTATGCATAGACTGATAAGAGAGGGATCCACGAAGACGCTGTCATATGATGAAGGTGAATAAAACAACAAACTTAAGAGAAGCGAAGTGTCCGAAGGTATGTTAGTGGTGACTTACACACCTAGGAAGTCCGGGGGGCTAACGCCACTCTTAAGTTCGGTGTGTTATGAGAGTAGGAGAAATACTAAAGTTAAACTGTTAGAGTACAATGGCCAAAAGGAAAGAAGACTGGAATATCCAGCTCATGGTATGAATGTATACAAGGTTTGATTGTATAGAAGGCTGGTCAAAGATTATAGGTTCTTGGGAATTATGGTTTAACATGTTAATACTTAATTTTTGGGTATTGTGAGTTTAATCACAAAGATACACGATCGATGCCATTCTGTTGCCAACTCGCAATGTATAGAAACTCAGCTATGCGACATGAAAAGGATAGCCAGGAAAGAGTTTTAGGTATTACACAGGGAAATAGTAATGTTACATATACCCTCCACGGTGTATTACCGTCTTATTATTTGCATAATCATTTAGAGTTTCACCAAACTCTAGACCATGCATAAGGTATCTTGCAAGAAGGCTTTTGGTATAAGAGAACTTTGATGTTCGAGTTATGAATAACATAAGGGCCATAACCTTCATTTGAGAATTGGAGATGTATGTATGAATAATGATAACAATATATTACCTCTGGATTTACTTTTATAATATTCATCTAGAGTTTTTAAACACTCTAGCCCAATGCATAATGTTTGTTGCCCAAAAGAGTGTGTAATAAAAGCAGCAACAATTGGTGTCTGTAGTAGTATGAATAACATGAGGGCCATGCTTCCATCCTAGTGGGAGTCTGTATTTATGAATATTGATCGGTTAATAGATAATCCATTAACACTGACGTAAAGTCGTTAGCACTAAAGAATACCATCACAAGTGTGGACATAATTTTTGGGCATCATTGGGAACTTTGAGCAGCCCAGCAATGCGAAAAATGCCATTATGATGACGGGGGATTTTCGAAGTCGTTTGATTTTGACTATCATCTGACACTTTGCAACTTTCTCCGAAAGTAAAGTGCCTGAATATACGTTCACAGGCCATAAGGAAACGAGCAAAGAAACTTATTGGTGATCATATCATCTGTATATATGTAGTCACATAAATGTTGGCAAGTAGTGGATTATCGTATTTAGAAATGACTCAAGTAGATATATGGATATTTACTAGATGAGGTAAGTCTGGATCTTTGAAATCCTTGAAGGGTTTTCAAAATAAGTAGTATAAGTAGAAGTTATCTGTAACAAGAAAATTATTGTTTCACCAATTGATTGCACAGAAAGAAATATTGAGTTACACCAGTGTAGCGGAATGTAGATGAGTGGTGAAAAGAGTTTCATAACTTACCAACACTCCCGAACACCATGTGAGGGTAAAGTCCGTGAAGATGTAAACTCGAACCCATTATGACATGGAAGACAAAGATGACATAAATAAATTTGCATATCCACTTTTAAGGTGTGCTTTATGACGACTCCGGCTTTTACACTGAAAAGAGCTCAATCGGGTACTGTTTGACAATGACACCATGGTATGTGTATGCCCAACCATGTCAGTATACCTTTTCTTAACATTGGAATATGGGGCTTGTGTAAATAGGTTACAAACCTATTTCAAATAGCGCCAGGCATACTTTTGTAGGTTACCAAGTATTGGGTATTCCTCCCTCACTATTACGAGGCAAATAGGTTTGCCACAAAGGAACGGTATGCTTTTTTGAAGAAAAATGGTTCTTTCACAAGGGCTGTGTGAGTGAGGAGAATAGTGCAAATCGCAAGATAAAACAGTATCTTCTCATTACAGGGTCAAGGAAAGCAGACATTGGAAGCAATGCAGAGTTCCTACTGCGACTGATACGGACAGTCTATACAATAAAAGTATGGAACTTCGCGTTGAATTGCCACTGAACCACGTAGGCAAGGGCTGCGTGACAAACCTCTCAGGTGCGGCAAACGAGAGATTGTTGTTAGTAGACCAACAGTTATACCCTACGATACCACAAGGAAAGCGTTTGATGGGGCCCTGCTCCGAATTGGCTAAATGCCCAATACAATCCGAGATAGATTTACTCATTTATAAGTGATTCAAGATTAAAACCTTGATACACCTTGTGAAGGACTTAGCGTCTGACGAATATTATGGAATATAACTGATAGAAAAACAATGTGGTATCCATAAAGCTCGACTCTGTTGCAATATTACAAAGTTCAGCGAGTTGGACTAGCGATGAGGTGCTTCACCGTAGAGATGCTTAAGACGGTTCGGGTTGAACTAGCAATTAATACATATTCATATATGAGATAATAAAACAATGGGATGGCAAAGGATTCACCTGATGGAAATGAAACCAAGGACTGCATGTTACAGTCCAACGGTATTTTGTCAATCGACAGAGGGATGCTATAAGTATGCAAACTCAGAGTTCCAGCAAGGGACAGAGAGAGCAAAATGGAGTTGAGTTGGGAATCTTTGTGTTTGATGAAATGGTTTAAAAGGGTTGTTGACTTAATCAATGGGTAACGAAGATGCTTTGTGATTCAAGAAAGTAAGTTGGGAGCATAATAATTATTTCTAAAACGTTGTGTGCTTGACACATTGTTAATTGGAATTAATTTTTGAAGATTAGGACTTCTTTAAAAAGGGTTTTTTGATGAAGTGCGTGGGAACTAAATGCCGTAATATTAGCGGCATATGATATATGGAGATAGTATTTACCTTGATGGGGATGAGCAAGATCATATTGCCAAAAAATGCACAACCTTTAGCATTATAAAAACCGCAAGGAGTGATTCTTGCGACAGCACATGAAGAGTTTTTGACAAGCATCGGGGTCCCAAACAATGATGAGCAAAACATGATGGAGATTCACACACATTGGTTTGGATTAATCATGTATTCCATGTATGTTAAAAACAACCAGATTATGTCCAATACTCCAAAAGTTGTTGGAGATGGTATAGATTACCAAGGTGATCACAAAGTTCTGATCATGGGGACAACAGTGGAAAAGGTCATTAGTAATATCAGTAGCACTGATGACATGTTTTCTCGCAAACGGAGATCATGAAGATTTCTTGTGTAAAATGGTTACATTCGATACAGTCTCTCATCATGCATCCACGATTGTTTTGATTTAATTTGAGGGTTTTGTGGTACAAACACAATATGCCGTGGCACGGTAGTTGGAATTGTTCAAACAAGTACTGTGGCCGAATTCTATAAACAGAGGCGAAGTGGTTGCCGCTGTTAAAAAGCGCAAAGAGATGTTGAATCATGGGACAACTACTGCAAGTAGTCTGCTCCTACTCAGTTGATGGAATCCAGGTGATTCGACGCTGGATTCAATCCATACATTACAGCCAAGTCACCACAACAAATATGAATTTTGTGAGCCGTGGAAACGCGAGTATATGCACAAAGATACCACGGAGCCTGATAAGTGTCAGATCCGTTGGACATCAGGTTTATACCACAAGCGTAAGTATATTTACACCTGGTTGTGCCACAGGTTGTAAGTGCATTAGCCATACAACTTAGATTATGCTCTAGTGCAAGTGGGAGTCTGGTTAGGAGATATGCCTAGAGGAAATAACTAAATGTATTATGATCTCCCTGTTCATAATTAAGTTTATATTCCATGCATAACTGCTATGGTTCCCGAGCCCGTATATCCTAAAGGCTCGGGGGAAAACCATGTGCACGTGGTGGTATAAATAAACGGTAAATGTATTCCTAGTCGTGCCTTAAAAGACTAGCTCAAGTGTGTGCATGATGATTATGTTTTTCCAATAATGGCATGGTACTACCAGCAACTTTGAGGGCACAATGTCAGGAAGGACATTTGTGTTGAATCGACCCGAATTGATGTTATGCTATGAGATACATTCGTCATGAGTTAATGGTTAATACACAGAGATGGTTAATGTTTGCATGATTCCTCAGACCTGAGAGTATCGAGTTTCTTCATGCTTGATTCATGAACTTTGGAGTTTTGTAACGTCATCCTAAATGGATGGCTATTACGGGGTAGGGTCATGGGAAGTATGTACAAGTAACTGATAGCTCAAGATTGGGATTTGTCCTCTGACGATGGAGGAGAGATATCTCTGGGCCTCTCGGTGTTGACGGCATCCAGTCATCGTCTGGCCAGACATTTGTGATTTGATCACGGGGGATGCCGGAACACGGTCAAACGAGAAAGAGAGAACAAATACCGATAAGGGGTAAATGGCATAGTGGACAAGTGTTGATCACGGGAAGGGATGCCAACATGGTCTAACCTAGGGGTATTTGTAACATATCGTGAAGCAAACAGGAAGCTACGCAAGGCAACTGGAGGTTCAATCGAATGATTCATTCGTTGTGGGTATAGGGGTCAAATAGGGTATGACACGGCCTCCGATTGTGATCATTGATCGGAAGGGGTTCCAGGTCATGTCTATACTTCACCGAACCTCATAGGGTCACACGCTAAGGGTCATTATCTGTCATGAATTATAGACAGGGAGTCTGATGGAGAAAATCACCGAAAAAGTTTCGGACAACGAAAAAGTTCTCGGACAGCGGAAAAGTTCCGCGAGAGAGAGGTCACGGATGAGTTCCGGTGTGAACTGAAAAGTGTTTCAGGATGGGATACATTAAGTCAAAATGGTTTCGGACATGCTGTAATTCTTGGAGGATGCCAGGAATTCATTTGGAAAATTCTGGGAATGTTCTGGAAGACGAAGAACAAACCTGGAGAATGTTCCGGGGTGCGCAGGAACGCTTAGCATGCTTTTCGCGAGATGAAATCACCTAAACTGGAATTGTTCCAGAAGCGGTGATGTGACCCTTATTTAGTGGGACTAGGACCTGTTCTAAGCCCAATAAATATTTTCTGTTGAACGGACCCAGCTTGAACAAATATGTGGTGTCCAGAGTGAATATTGAGTGCTTTTTGGGTGGCTTTCTGGAGAAGCACCTGTGAGGGTCCTTGGTATTTATCCCTGCTTCTATGGAGCGCCCCCGCCGTTGGGCATTGAGCCTATCACCCGACAGGATGAGGGCCGTGGCAGGGGGGCAAGCGCAGCCTCCGAAAGCTCAAACCCTTCTCACAACAGGTGAAGCAGACTGTGGCTCCTCCTCATCATCAACACGAAAGACGTTCATAGAGAACGTACAGGGCTGCTGGGTGATACCGAGGTGGGAACTAGTTCTGGACGGCGAAAAAGACCATGGCGGATAGTAGGACACCGAGTAATATGATGTTGCAACCCGTAGAGAGGTCGTAGTTTCGATCCTATAGTGCCCGAGGGAATGTTCGAGAGTGACTCAACGAAGGAGCCATGTTCAGTGACAGGTAACGGAGTTAATAGTGGAGTCTCAACGAAGGGCTTGTCGAGGACGTATGTGACGCTGGAGTTTTCGAAGGTCCTCCACGAAAAGGGTGTCCGCGACACCGTCCGGGGGACTGTTTCGACCGCCTGCCGGAGGGCTGTCCGAAGGAAGATGAGGGTATACATCCTAGGGTTGGGAGTTGTAAATCCAGATGCGGGGATCGGCACCACCGATCGTCATCGACTTACTTCCGCTGGTAAGACGGTAACGAAAAGATAAAACATTGTAGGCAGGTCTCCTAGGTGGTCCTGGGTGGTGCGTTAGGTCGGAAATTTTTGTTTTTGCCTGCGTTCCCTACAGTGGCATCATGAGCCATTGGCCTATGACGTAGATGCAGGTTGCGATCTAGAATACATAGAGTGTATGGGTGTGCACAATTAATTAGGGTAGTAGATGAGTTCTAGTTAATGAAAATTATTTGTGCGGGGGGGGGGGGGGTAGCAGATGCAAATCTGTTACCCGATGTTTCTTGTTGCTTCCCTTGAATTTGCGTTTTAGTCATATATTGACAGCATTGGTGGAATCTCACAAAGTTCTGGCAATCCGCGATCCTTTATGACTGCTCCTGAGTATGCTGATTGACAGATCAAGACAAGTGCTAAGTTCTTTGAGGTTCCACTTTAGTCAAAGAAAGATGATGTTTAGCAGATAGATGAAGAAAGGGCAATGCCAGATATGATCTGCACGGGAGGTCATGCCGTTTATGACGAAAGTTTTTTTCAGTATGGGGTCGAGATTTAATTATCTGTTGTGTCATACACCCAGCGTTGTTAATCTAGCGCTGAATTATCATACTGGATGATGGCCGTTGGTAGCTTGGTTGTTTCGAAAACCTAGAAGGCCCCCCCCCCCCCCCTAAAAAAGTTTTTGCATGAACGATAGAGACGTCTACTTGGTTTTGCAGGAGGGTTTGATGTGCAGGTGATGTGGTAATAGCAGTGCCATAATAATGTGATTATGTATGAGATGACTATATGAGTAAATTGATATTAACAGACCTGAGCGTGTCATGATTTGGGCATGATGGCTGGGAGCCCTATGATGCCACTTTTTAAATGCCTGCGTGTCGAACCTTGTCGTAATTCTATTATTTTATTAGCTATAGAGGATTAGCAAATATTATCTGGTGATCGACAAGGGTGGTGGTGGCAATCTTCGCGAAGGTGACACCGACGCCGAATGCTGAAGACGAAGAATTACACGACTTCTACGGTCAGAAAAGGGCTCTACATATCTGCTATTTGAATTGCATGAGTGTTTATTCCTTAGATGGCACCTTCTGAGATGCGCGGTAGTCGCTGTAGTAGGGTGATTCTCCACAAAAATATCAAGTAGTAGGGTTCTCCCAAGTGTAGAACCGTCTACAACACGTATCTTTTCGGGGTGCGCCATGTACACATGAGCACGACGATTAGCGAGAGTGGGTAAGGCGGGTGAAGGTCAGACCTCACGACGTGATCACTGGTGGTTCTGACGTTCCTGGAGGACCGTCCTGCGCTCGGACAACCCCCCCGCATGCCAGATGGCCCAAGAGTCCATTCGAGATGTGATTGGCCAAGTTGGCCTCCCGATTGAACTTCACGTCATCAGTGATGACCCCCGTCAAGGCGTCGCAGTGAAATGCGCTCTTGAACTCCACTCACCATAATTCTTGGCCAGGCTATTGCTTGCGTGGGAGCGCATGATGAATTTCACTTGTTTCAGGCGCAGGGCAAGGAAGGAGAACAAGGGCGAAGGGTGGGGGGAGGCGAAGAGGTGGGACGAAGAAGGGCGAGCAGGGCACCGGGGCGCCCCGGGAGGGGGGGGGGGGAGGGGGGGAAAGGGGAGGGGGGGGGTGGGGGGAGGGGGGGGGGGTGGTGGGGGGGGGGGGGAGGGGGGGGGGGGAAAGGGTGGGGAGGGGGGAGGGGGGCGTGGGGGGGGTGGAGGGGGGGAAGGGGGGGGGAAGGAAAAGGGGGGGGGGGGAGGAAGGAAGCGGGGGGGGGGGGGGGGTGGGGCGAAGGGGGAGGGGGGGAGTGAAGGAGGGGGGGGGAGGGAAGGGGGAAGGGGGGGAAAGGGGGGTGGGAGGGGGGGGGTGGGGGGGGGGGGGGGGGGGGGGGGAAAGGAGGAAGGTGGAGGGGGAAAAGGGAGGGGAGGGGTGGGGGGGGGGTTGGGGGAGGGGGGGGGGGGGGGGGGGGGGGGGGGGGGGGAAAGGGGGGGAAAAAGGGGGGGGGGGGGGGGGGGAGGGAGGGAAGGGGGGGGGGGGGGGGGGGGGGGGGGGGAAGGGGGGGGGGGGAGGGTGGGGGGGAGGGGGGGGGGGACGAGTGGGGGGGGGGGGGGGGAGGGGGAGGGGAAGGTGGGGGGGGGTGGGGGGGTCCCTTTCAGGGGAGGAAGGGGGAAGGGGAGGGGGGGGAAGGGGGGGGGGGCGGGGGGGGGGGGGGGGGGGGAAGGAGGGGGGGGGGGGGGAGGAGGAGGAAGGGGGGGGAAGGGGGGGGTGGGGAAAAGGGAAGGGGAGGGGGAGGGGAGGAAAGGGAAGGGTAGGGGTTAAAAGGTGATAAGTGGGAGGAAAAGGGGTGGGGGGGGGGGGGGGGGGGGGGGGGGGGGGGGGGGGGGGGGGGGGGGGGGAAAAGGGTGGGAGGGGGGGAAGGGGGGGGGAAGGTAAGGGGAGGGGGGGGGGGGGGGGGGGGGAAGGGGAAGGGGGGGGGGGGGGCGGGGGGGGGGGGGGGGGGGGGGGGGGTGGGGGGGGGGGGGGGGGGGGGGGGGGAGAGGGGAGGGGGGGTGGGAGAGGGGCGGGGGGGAGGGGGGGGGGGGGGGGGGGGGAAGGGGGAAAAGGGAAGGGGGGAAAGTGGGGGGAGGGGGGGGGGGGGGGGGTGGTGGGCGGAGGAAAGGGAAGGGGGAGGGGGGGGGGGGTGGGGGAAGGGGGGGAGGGAAGGGAAAAGGGGGGGGGGGGGGGGTCGTTTGCGAGTCAGTTCGTTCGTGGGGAGGGGGGGGGGGGGAAAGGGGGGGGTGGGGGGGGCGGGGGGAGGGGGGGGGGGGGGAGGGGGGGGGGGGGGGGGGGGGAAAAGGGAGGGAATGGGGGGGGTGGTGGAAAAGGGAGGGGGAAGGGGGGAAGGGGGGGGAGGGGGGGGGAAGGGGGGGGAGGGGGTGGGAGGGGGGGGGGGGGGGGAGGGGGGAAGTGGGGGGGGGGAGGCGGGGAAAGGGGGGGGTGGGGGGGGGGGGTGGGGGGGAATGGGGGGGTGGGGGGGGGGGGGGGGGGGGAGGGAGGGGGGGGGGGGGAAGGGGGGAAAAAGGGGGGGGAGGGGGGGGGGGGGAGGGGGGGGGAGGGGGGAGGGTGCGGTTGTAATGTGTGGGTAAGGGGGGGCGGGTGGGGGGGGGGGGGGTGTATGTAGGGGGGGGTGTTGTGTGGTGGGCGGTGGGGGGGGGTGTGTTGTTGTGGTTTGTGGGTAGGGGATTGGAGGGTGGGGGGGGTGTGAATTGTAGTTGTGAAAGATTGATGGGGGGTGAAAGTGTGAATGTTATGGTGGGGGGTGGTTAAAGTGTGGTTGGGCCGAGCGGGGGAGGGGAGGTGAGGTGGGGGGGGGGGGGGGGGGGGGGGGAAGGGGGGGGGGGGGGAAGGGGGGGGGGGAGGGGGGGGCGGGGGGGTGGGGTGGCGGGTGAGGGGGGGGAAAGTGGGGATAGGGGGGGGGGGGGGAGGGGGGAAAAGGGAATGGGGGGGGAAGGGGGGGCGGGAAAAGGGAAGGGGGGGGGGAAGGGAGGGGGGGGGGGGGGAGGGGGGGGGGAAGTGGGGGGGGGGGAGGGGAAAGGGGGGGGGGAGGGGGGGGAGTTGGATAGGGGGGGAGGGGGGGGGGGGGGGGGGGGGGGGGGAAGAGGGAAGGAGGGGGGGGGGGGGGGGGGGGGGGGGGGGGGGGGGGGGGGGTTGGGGGGGAAGGGAAGGGGGGGGGGGGGAGGGGAAAGGGAGGGAGGGGGGGGAGGGGGGGGGAGGGGAGGGGGGGGGGGGGGGGAGGGGGAGGGGGGGGGAAGGAGGCGGGGGGGGTGGGAGCGGGTGGGGGGGGGAGGTGGTAAAAGGGAAGTGGGAAAGGTGGGGAAGGGGGAGGGAGGGGGGGGGGGGGGGGGAGGGGGGGGGGGGGGGGGGGGGGGGGGGGGGGGGAAGGGGGGGAGTGGGGGGGGAAAAAGGTGGGGGAAAAGGGGGGGGGGGGTGGGGGGGGGGGGGGGGGGTGGAGGGGGGGGGGGGGGGGGGGGCAGGGGGGGGAAAAGGGAAGGGGGGGGGGGGGGGGGGGGAGGAGGGGAAAGGGGGGGAAAGGGAAAGGAGGGAAGGGGGGGTTGGGGGGGGGGGGGGGGGGGGGGGGAAGGGGGGGGGGGGGGGAGGGGGGGGGGGGGGGAGGGGGGGGGGGGGAGGGGGGGGAGGGAAAAGGGGGGTTTTGTAATTTTTTAATTAATTTTTTTATTTGTTTTTTATTTTTAATTTACAATTGCATAGCCTATATATCTGGTTAAAAATTTACGGTTGGTTAATAAGTAATGTGAGGATTGTCCTCAAGAGTGCCCGAGAGGATTTGTCTATCGCATCTTTGGTTTCTCTCGCTTATGCTATTGATCATGTGACTTCATCCTTCGATCCAAAAGCTAGAATTCCGTTTCAGTCAGTGCAATATGTTGACTCCATGAGACCCCAACTTCGCCCCAAGTTTGGATAGTTATGTGTATTCATGAATCTGAAACATGAAAAGCATTTTCAGGAAGACAGACAAAGGCTCTTAAAAGATATGGATATCCAACGCAAGTTTGTTTGCAACTATAGTTAAAGGAGTTTACTATGACAGGTAAACTGATAAGAGAGAGGGATCCAGAAGAAAAGAACGCCTGTCATATGATGAAAGCGTTGAATTAAAACAACAACTTAAAGAGAAAGGAAGTGTCGAAGGATGTTTGTTAGTGTGACTTACACATCTAGAAGCGGGGGCTAACGCCACTCTAAGTTCGGTGCTTATTCTGAGAGTAGGAGAAAAGAATACTAAAGTTTAAAACTGTGAGAAGTACAATGGCACCCTCAAAACGGAAAGAGACTGGAATATCCAGCTCAGTATGAATGTTCATACAAGTTTTTGATTTGTATAGAGAAGGATGGTCAGATATAGGTCTTGGGAATTATGGTTTTTAAACATGTCATCACTAATTTTGGTGTATTGTGAGGGTAATCACCAAAGATACCCCGCCGATTGCATTCGTTTGCAACTCGATTGTTAAGAACTACTATGGCCTGAAGAAGACCAGCCAGAAATGAGTTTTAGGAGACACAGGGAACATAGATAAATGTTACTATACTGCTATCGGTTTGTTATTACCGTAGTAGTTATTTTTCATAATTCATTTAGAAGTTTCACAAACTTTAGCCCATTGCATAAGGTATCTTGCAAGAAGGTTGTTTCTAAGAGAACCTTTGATGTTCGATGTATTGAATTAACATAAGGGCCATACTTTCATGCGATATGAATTGTATGCTTATGAAATTGATAAATATATGACCTCTGGATTACTTCATAATCATCTTAAGTTTGTTTAAACACTCTAGCCCATTGCATTAATGTTTGATTGCAAAAGAGTTGTTCATCAAACCACAATGTTGTTCAGTTATATGAATAACATGAATGGCCATGCTTCATCATAGATGGGACGTATTATGTTATGAATAGTTGATGGTAATATGTACATCCATAACATGACGTAAAGTCGTAAGACTAAAGAATACACACAAGTGTGGACACTACTTTGGGCACATTGGCGAAGCCCGCATTGCCAAAATTCCATATGATTGGATTTGAAGTCGTTTGATTTTGAATCATCGAACACTTGCAACTTCCTCGAAAGTAAAGTGACGTGATAATACGTTCACAGCCATAAGGAACGAGCAAAGAACTGATTGGTTGATCATTACATTTTGATACTATGTAGTCGCTAATGTTGTTGCTGAAAGTAGTGGATTTATCTATCTTCAGAAAGGACTCAAGGATATATGGATATTACTTGAGGAGAGTAGTCTGGATCTTTTGAAATTCATTGAAGGGTTTTCAAAATGAAGTAGAAGTAGAAGTTATTGTAACAAGGAAAAATTATGTTTCTACAATTCGATTGCCAGAAAGAAAAAAAAAAAAAATATTGAGTACAAAGTTAGCCGGAATGTTGATGAAGTTTGTTGAAAGAGGTTTCATAACTTACACCCCCGGAACACCATGTGAGTGGGGAAAGTCCGTGTGATGAAGATGTAATCGAACCTTATGAATGGTAAGCTCAAAGATAGACATAAATAAATTTGCCCGTCATACCTTTTAGGTGATGCTTTAGAGACTGACGCTATTACACGAAAAGAGCAATCGGGTCTGTTGAAATGACACCATGGTATGGTATTCCCAATTCATGTAATTATCTTTTCTTAACCATTGGAATATGGGGCTCTTGTGTAAAAGGTTTACAAAACTATTTCAAATCAGGGCAAAGTGCTACTTGTGGTTATCCCAAGTAATTGGGTTATTCCTCCCTCACTATACGAGGCAAATAGGGTTGCACACCAAAGAACGGATGCTTTTTGAAGAAAATGGTTCTTTAAAGTGAGGGGGAGAATAGTGCAACCGACAAGGATAAAAAGTATCTTCGTCAGCAGGGTCCAAAGAAAGAGACCTTGGAAGCAATTCCAGAGTTTCCTACTCGACTGATACAGGAAGTCTCTACAAAAAAATGTAGGACTTCGGTCGAACTGCCAGCATGAACCAAGTAGGCAAGGTCGTGCAAACCTCTCAGGTGCGCAAAACGAAGATATTGTTGTTAGACAACAGTATACCTACGATACCAAGGAAGCGTTGATGGGCCCTGACTCCGGAATTGGTAAATGCTCAATACAATCGAGATTAGTTTCCATATAAGTTGATTCAAGATTTAAAACCTTGAGAACACCTTTCGGAAGACTGAGCGTATGCCGAATATTTAGGAACTTAACGATACGACTAAAATGTTTTTATCCATTAAAGGCTCGACTTGTTGCAATATACAAGTTCAAGGAGTTTTGACTACGATGAGGTTGCTTCACCGCTAGCGAGGCTGGTAAAGTCGGTTCGGGTTTGAATAGCAATTAATACATATTTCATATCATGAGATATAAAAACAATGGATGGCCAAAAGGATTTCCACCTGATGGAAATGAAACCAAGGAACTTGCATACTGTGTACAGTCCAAGGTATTTTGTCAATCCAGAGGATGCTAGTAGATTGCAACTTCAGAGTTTCCAGCAATGGACAGAAGAAGAGAGCAAAAATGGAGTTGCATATTTGTGTTTTGATGAAATGGTTTAAACGGGTTTTGACTTCATCAACAAGGGGTAACGAAGATGCTTGTGATTCAAGAAAGTAAGTGGGTAGAGCAATAATATTTTTAAAAACGTTTTTGCTGTGCTTGACACATGTAATTGGATTAAATTTCTTGACACGAATTAGGACTTCATTTAAAAGGGTTTTTTTTGAGAAGTGCTTGGGCTAAATAGCCTAATATTCGCCATGATGATATATGGAGATAGATTACGATGGGGCTGAGCAAACAGATACATATTGACAAAAATGCTAAACCTTTTGCATTAAAAAAACCGTAAGAGTGATTCTTGACGAAGTCACATGGAAAGAGTTTTGCAAGACTCGGTGTCCAAGACATGATGAGAAAAATACATGATGGAGATTCACACATCTTGTGTTTGGATAATCAGTATTCCATGTTATGTAAAACAACCGATATGTCCAATACTCCAAGTTGTTGGAGTATAGATGTACCAGGTGTCAAAAGTTTGAGTCCATGGCGGGGGACAACAGTGAAAAAGGGTAATTGAGTACTTATTAGTAGCATGATGACATGTTTTCTCGCAAACGGAGATCAGAAGATTTCGTGGTAAAAGGTTACATCGATACAGCTCATCCATGCCTCCAAGCGATTTTGATTTAATTTGAGGGTTGTGTAAAACACATATGGTGGCACGGTAGTGGAAATGTTCCCAAACAAGGTACTGTGGCGAATTCTATAACAGAGGCGAAGTATGTTGCCGCTTTAAAGCGACAAAGAAGAGGTTGAATCATGGGGACACTACTGACAAGCAGTAGTTGCTCCTAACTCGTCTGAGGAAATCAGGTTCGACCTGTGATTCACATACATACAAGCCAAGTCCACACAAAATTTGGAAATTTTGTGAAGGCGTGAAAACGCGAGGATTGCAAAGATACACCACGGAGCTGAGTAGTTTTCTCTTTTTTCGATCCGTTGCCGACATCAGGCCTATACCACAAGCGAAGATATTTACACAGGTTGTGGCCACAGGTTTGTTGTAAAGTGCATTAGCAACAACTAGATTATTGACTCTAGGGCAGTGGGAGTCTGTAGGAGATTATGCCCTAGAGGAAAAATAAATGTTATTAATTATCTCCCTGTCATATAAGTTATATTCCATGCTATAAATGCATATGGAGTTCCGAGCCGATATCCATAAGGGCTCTGGGAGAAAACCCATGTGAGTGTTCGTATAATAACGGTAAAATGTATTCCGATAGTGTGCCTCTAAGGACTGCTCAAGTGTTGCATGATTGATTATGTTTTTCCAATTCATGGCATGTCTACTGCCAGCAACTTTTGAGGGCACAATGTCAGGAAGGAATCTTGTGTTGAATTCGACCCAATTGTGAGTTATGCTATGAGCACATTGTCATGAGTTAATGGTTAATAACACAGAGATGGTATATGTTTGCATGATTCTCAGACCATGAGAGTATCGAGTTTCTTCCCCATGCTTGATTCAGAACTTTGGAGTGTTGTTAAAGTCATCACGTAAATGGATGGCTATTACGGGCGCATACGGGTTATGGAGGAAAGATATGTCAAGATGTAACTTGATAGCTCAAGATTGGGAGCTTGACTCCTACGACGATGGAGAGATATCTCTGGGCCCCTTCGGTGTTACGGTATCATCATCGTACTGCCAGACACTTGTGTGTGATTTGATCACGGGGATGCCGGCAAACACGGTAACGAGAAAAGAGAACAATACCGATACGGGGAGGGGTATACTGGCATAGTGACAAAGTTGTGATCCACGGGGAGCTGCAACATGTCTATAACTCGGGTATTGTAACATTATCGTGAAGCAACAGGAACGAGCACACGGCAACTGGAGGTTCACTCAGAACTATTCATTCGTGTTGGGTATAGGGGTCAATAGGTGTCCACGGCTCTCGATGTTGTCATGACTAGGAAGGGGTTCAGGTCATGTTATACTTCCCGAAACCTATAGGGTCACCACGACTAAGGGTCATCTATCTGATGAATACTAGACAGGGAGTCATAGAGACAGGAAAATCACCGAAAAGTTTTTCGGACACCGAAAAGTTTCGGACACGGAAAAGTTCCGCAGAAGAGAGGTCACAGATGAGTCCGGTGGTGATGATGTTTGAAACTGAAAGTTGTTTCAGGGCCACCAACTTCTCAGACCAGGGGTTTGAGCTGACCAGTCAAAATGGTTCGGCATCATGCTGATAATTCTGGAGGATCCAGAATCCATTCTGGAAACTTCGGGAATTTCTGGACGAGAAAAACCGGAAATGTTCCGGGGCTGCCGGAACCGATTCTAGAGCTTTTCGCCAGAGTGAAACACTAAACTTGGAATGGTCCGAACGCCGTTGAATTGAAAATTATTATTTTAGTGGGGTACGGGAAATGTTGCTAAGCCCCACATAAATATTTTCAGCTTGAACGGACGCTGAAAAAAATGTACGTCAGTGAATAGTGAAAGGGCTTTTGGGTGCGCTCTTGGGAAGAGCACCTTGAGGGTCTTGGTTATTTCCCCTTGGCTTATGGAGAGAAGCCACCCTGGCTTGTGGCTATAATAATAGGGGTGGAGGGGAGCTGCCTAAAGCTCACTCATTCTCACATACAAGTGCCATGCAATGATTGGCTTCTTCTCCTCCCACAAAAAAAAAAAAAGAGAAAAACACAAAAAAGTAAAAAAGAGAAAAGTAAAAAAAGAAAAATAAGAAAGAAAAAGATAAAGAAAAAAAGAAAAGAGGAAAAAAGTTTCGTAGAGCCGCACAAGGACGTCTGGGTTCCGGTGGGAACTATTCTGGACGGCGGAAGCCCCCTGAGCGAGATAGATGACACCGCGTGTGTGAACCACGTAGAGAGGTGTAGTTTCGATCTTCAGTGCCGAGGGGCTGTTTCAGAGTGCCTCCCGAAGGCTGTCCAAGTGACGGTCCGAGGTTCTGTGAGTCCGTCCCGAAGGGCTGTCGAGAGGACGCTCGAGTTTCGAAGGTCCTCCCGAAAGGGCTGTCGCGACACCGTCGGGGGACTGTTCGACCGTCCCGGAGGCTGCGAAGGAAGATGAGGGTATACATCCTCGCGGTTGGGAGAGTTGTAAATCCTAGCTGCGGGATCTGGCACCAACGATCGTCATAGACTCGACTTCCGCTGCGCTACGGTCGGGGTAACGAAAATGATCAAACCTTGTGCCAGTCTCCATAGTGGTCTGGCTGGTTGGTAGGTCGGGAGAAATTTTTTGTTTGTGCGTTACCTACAGTGGACCCTGAGCCGTGATATGACGTAGATGTCCGGTTGCGATCTAGGAATAACAAGAGATGTTATGGGTGTTGCACACAATATAATTAGGTAGTAGGATGGTATTATGAAAAGGATTTGTGCGGGTTAGAGATGAAATCTGTTACCCGATGTTCTTGGTTGCTTTCCCTGGAATTTGCGTGTTACTGATTTGACAGCTAGTGGAATATCAACAAAGTTCTGGCAATCCGCGACTTTCATGCCTGCTCCTGATATGCTGATTGACGATCAACGAAGGACTAAACAGTTCTTGGGTTTCCACTTAGTCAAAGACAGATGGTAATGTTTCGCACAGATGAAAGGCAAAGCAGCGATATATCTGCAGGGCGGGGGTATGCTATGAGGAGAGTTCAGATGGGCTCGAGTTGTAATTATATTCGTGTTCTATACACCCCGCGTGTGTAATCTACGCTTGAATTATCATTACTTGATGTGATGGAGTTGTAGTCTAGGTTGTTTTCGAAACCTTTAGAAGCACCTAAAACAAGTTTTGCATGAACCGATTAGAGCGGCGTCTAACGTGGTTTGTGCAGGAGGGTTGCAATGTGCATGTGATGTGTTTTATAGCGAGTGCTCATAATTAATTTGATTATGTAGAGATGACTATATGGGAGTAATTGATTACACATGACCTGCGTGTCATGATTTGCATGATGGCTGGAGCCATTATGATTGCACTTTAAATGACCTGGGCGTGGGTGACCTTGTGTAATGACATTATTTTTATTAGCTATAGACGATAGGCAATATTCGTGGGCATCGACAAGGTGGTGGCAATCTCGCGAAGGGAGACACCGCGCGATGCTGACAGACAGAAGAATACGAAGACTTCTCGTCAGAAGGGACTTACCTATTCATGCTATTAGAAGTTGCCTGAGATGTTTTATCCTTTGATGCACCCTTTTGATGCGCGTAGTCGTTTTATTAGGGTGATCTCTCACAAAAATATCAAGTAGTAGTGTTCTCCCAAGGTAGCACCGGTACCAAACACGTTTTTGTCGGGTGCGCCCATGTACACAGTGAGCACGAAAGATTAGAGAGGTGTAAGGCGGGTGAAGGTCAGACCTCACGTGCGGTGATCACTTGGTTTGTCTTGACGTTCAGGCAGGACAGTCATGAGGCTGGAAAACACGCATCGAAGATGGACAAGAGTCACTAGAGATGTGATTGGCAAAGTGGCCTACCGATTGAAATTCACGTCATCAGTGATTGAACCGTCACATGGCGTCGAATTGAAATGGGATATTGAATCACTCACAACAATTATGAGAGATATATTGTGGATTTTGGTGGGAGAGCGCACTGATGAATTAACTTGTTAATTCTCAGTGCAATTATTATGAACACTGTAAGTGTGGTTTGCTAAATCGAGTGTAGAAGAATGGCTCGCATTTCCACCTTCACTGTAAAATTGAATAGCTATTAAATTCTGGTTAGAAAATTTAACGAGTAGGTAACGTAATGTGAGGATTGTCCTCAGAGTGCGAGAAGGACTTGTCCTATCGCATTACTTTGGTATTCTTCGCTTATGCTATGGCTATCATGGACTCTATCCTTCGATCAAAAAAAGCTCGAATTCGTTTCAGTCAAGTGCAATATGGTTACTTCATGAGGACAAATCTTGAAAGTTGGATAGTTATGGTGTATTCATGGAATACTGAAAAACATTTTCAGAGACCAGAACAAAGGCCTAAAAATATGAGATATCCAAAGCAAATGTTGTTTGGAACACTGATTAAGAAAGGAGTTTAGCTATGCATTAGACTGATAGAGAGGGAATCCGAGAAGAAACGCCTGTTCATTATGAGAAAGGTGAATAAAACAACAACTTTAAATTAAAGAGAAAGGCAAGTGTCCGAAGGATGTTAGTGTGACTACACACACCAGGAAGTCCGGGCTAACCCACTCTTAAACGTTCGGGTGATTCTTCTGAGAGTAGGAAGATAATACTAAAAGTTAAAACTGGTTACAGAAGACACTGGCAAAAAGAAAGAAGATGGGAATATTCCACTCAGTATGATGTTATACAATTATTTGATGTATAGAGGCTGGTCAAAGATATAGTTTTGGGAATTATGGTTAAACAGGTGACTTACACTAATTTTTGGGTATGGAGTTGATCACCAAGAAGATTATCCGTCGATTGCATTCTTGTTGCATGCGATGTTAAGAAATACTATCTGACAAGACAGCCAGAGAAATGAGTTTTAGGTATACACCGGGAGGAAATAGTTAAAGTTAATATACCTTCCATCGGTTGTATACGTCTGTATTTATTTTCCATAATTCATTAGAGTTTCACAAATCTAGCCATTGCGATTAAGGTATCTTGCAAGAAGGTTGTTTCTAAAGGAACTTTGAGTTCGATGTTATGAATAACACCTAAGGGGACCATACTTTCATGAGAATGAGATGTATGTTATGAATATGAGAACAATATATGTACCTGGGATTTACTTTCATAAATTCATCTAGAGTTTTAAAACACTCTAGAGCCCATGCATAATGTTTGTGCAAAAGAGTTGTTAAAAAAGCAACAATTCGTTGTTCAGTATATGAATTACAGAAGGGCCAGTGCTTCCATCTAATGGGACGTAGTTGAATATTTGATGTAATATGATAACCTCCATAACACTGACGCAAATGGTAAGACCTAAAAGAATCTACCACACAAGTGTGGCGGCACTACATTTGGTAACACATTGGGAGAAGCCCGCATGCAAAATTCCATTATGATGGATTTTGGGAAGTCGTTTTGATATTCGAATCAGTCGACACTTGCAACTTCCTCCGAAAGTATAAAGTGACTGAAATACCGTTCACAGCCTAAGGAACAGACAAAGAACTATTGGGATCATACTGTTGCTATATGCTAGTCAGATAAATGTTGTTGCAAGTAGTGGATTTATACTATCTTCAGAAATGATCAAGTATGATATATGGATATTTACTATGATGAGACGTATAGTCTGGATCTTTGAAATCATTTGAAGGAGTGGGGTTTTCAAATGACAGTAAGAGAGTTATTGTACAAAGAAAAGTATAGTTTCTACAATTCGATGCAGAAAGAATATTTGAGTTAAAGTTGAGCGAATGTCTGATGAGTTGTGAAAAGAGTTTCAGTAACTTACCACTCCCGGAACACCACTGTGAGTGGAAAGTCCGGTGAACGATGTAAGAACCATTTATGACATGGGTAAGTCAAAGATGACATAATAAATTGCCATTATCCATTGTACGGTTGATGCTTTAGAGATGCGGCTTTACACACTGAAAAGGCTCAATGGGTCTGTTGGAAATGACCACACAGGGTATGGGATGCCCAACCATGTCAATCTTTTCTTAAATTTGGAATATGGGGAGTTGTGTAAAAGGTTACAAAACTATTTCAAATTCAGGCAAGTGCTACTTGTAGGTATACCACCATGTATTGGGTATTCCTCCCTCACTATACCGAGGGCAAATAGGTTGCCACAAGAACCGGTATGCTTTTGAAGAAAGGTTCTTTCAAAAAGGGAGTGGGAGAATAGTGCAACCGGACAAGATAAAACAGTATCTTCGTCATTTCAGGTCATAGGAAAGAGACACTTGGAAGCAATTCGAGTTTCCTACTGCGACTGATACGGAAGTCTCTACAAAAAAATGTATGGACTTCGTCGCAAACTGGCAGCCTGCCAACCCAGTAGCAACGGCTCTCGTGCAAAACCCTCTCTAGGTGGACGCACACGAGATATTGTGTTAGGTGACAAACCAGTATACTACGATACACAAGGAAGCGGTTGATGGGCCCTCGACCCTGGAATGGCTAAATGACCAAAATACAATCGAGATAGTTTCATAAAGTGATCAGATTAAAACCTTGATATCCACCTTTCGGCCACACGCACTTGAGTACTGACGAAGTATTTATGACGATATAATGATACGAATTAAAAATGTTGTTATCATAAAAGCTCGACTTGTTGGCAATATACAATTCAAGGAGTGTGACTACATGAGGTTGTGCTTTCACCGTAGCGATGCTAAAGGCGGTTCGGGTTTGTGTGTTGAACTAGCAATTAATACATATTTACATAATCTGAGGATATAACAACAATTGGATGGCAAAAGGATTTCCCTGATGGAAATGAACCAAGTACTGGCAATGTGTTAAGGTCCAAGGTTATTTTGGCAATCCAGACGGATGCTAAGTAAGTATGCAAACTTCAGAGTTCCAGAGCAATGGAAGAAGAGAGCAAAATGGGAGTTGAAATCTGTTGTGTTTTGATGAAATGGTTAAAAGGGTTTGGACTTCATCATGGGTAACGAAGAGATTGCTTGTGATTCAAGAAAGTAGGGAGAATAATAAGTATTTCTAAAAACGTTTGTGTCGCTTGACCCATTGTGAATTGGAATTAAAATTCTTGAACGAATTAAGGACTTCATTTAAAACAGGTTTTTGGATGAAGTGTCTGGGCTAAATGCCTTAATAATTAGGCATGATTATCTATGGAGATAGATTTACCTGTGGGGCTGAGCAAAGATAATATGACCAAAAGCTAAAAAACCTTTTAGCATAAAAAACGTCAAGGAGTGATTCTTGCCGAAGTCACATGGAAAGAGTTTTGCAAGACTCGTGTTTGTGTCCCCAAAACACTGTGATTGGAGCAAAATACATGATGGAGATCCACACACTATTGTGTTTTGCGATTTAATCATGTATTCCATGGTATTGTAAAAACAAACCAGATATGTCCAAGTACTCCAAAAGTTGTGCGAGTATATGATACCACAAGGTGATCAAAAGTTCTGATATGGGGACAACAGTGAAACAAGGGTCATTGTAGTACTATAGTAGCATGATGACATGTTTCTCGGCAACGAGAGACGATCATGAAGCATTTCGTTTGTAAGGTTCACATCGATACAGCTTAATCATGCTCCCAAGCGATTTTGATTTAATGTTGAGGGTTTTGTGTAAAACACAATATGGTGGCCAAGGGTGGTGGCAATTGTTCCAAACAAGTTACTGTGGCGAATCTATAACAGAGGCGAAGTTGTTGCCGCTTGAAAGACAAGAAGATGCTTGAATCATGGGACCACTAAGCAAGTAGTTGCTCCATAAACTCAGTCTCGGGAACTCCAGGTCGACCTGTGATTCCCACATTAATACCAAGCCAAGTCCACAAAAATGAATTTTGTCGAAGGAGTGAAAACGCTCGGAGGATATGCAAAAGATACACACGGAGCTGAAGTGTCAGATCCGTTTTGGAACATCAGGCTATCCACAGGAGAAGTATTGTACAACGGTGTGCCACAGTGTAAAGTGCAATTAGCATCAACTAGGATTATGACTCTAGGCAAGTGGGAGTCGTATAGGAGATATGCACTAGAGGAAATATAAATGATGATAATATCATATCCCTTGTTCTAATTAAGTTAATTCCAGGCGATAATGCTATGGTCCACGAGCCCGTAGTATCCAAAGGCTTGGGGAAAACCCATGTGCACGGGTTTGCTTATAATAAACGGGTAAAACTGTTAATTCTAGTCGTGCCTCTAAGATAGCCAAGTGTGCATGCAGTGATTATGTTTTTTCCAACTATGGGCAGTGTCTATGCCAGCACTTGGCCTACGTGGCACAAGTGTCAGGAAGGACATTTGTGGTTGATCGACCCGAATTGGTGTTATGCTATGAGATACATTCGTCATGAGTTAATGCGTAATAACACAGAGATGGTAATGTGTTGCATGATTCCTCAGACCATAGAGGATCGAGTTTTTCATGCTTTTGATTCATGAAGTTTGGAGTTCTGTAAACGTCATCCGTTAAATGGATAGGCTGATTACGGCGGCTCTTAGGGTTCATGGGAAAGTATGCAAGTAATCTGATAGCTCAAGATTGGGATTTGACTCTCGACGATGGAGAGATATCTATGGGCCCTCTCGGGTGTTTGTTACGGTATCCCATCATCGTCTGGCCAGATCACTTGGGGATTGATCACGGGGATGCCGGAACCGGGGTGGTTTAAATAAGTAACGAGAAAGAGAACAATATCAGACTAACGGGGGGTAGGTAACTGGCATAGGTGGACAAGTTTGTTGATCACGGGGGAGCCAACTGGTCTAACCCGGGTATTTGTAACTATGTGGAGCCACAGGAATAGCCACACGGAAACTGGAAGGTCACTCGAATATTCAGGCGTGTGGGTATTAGGGGTTCAAATGGATGGGATGTCACGGCTCCGATGGTGATCATTGATCGGAAGGGGTTCCAGGTCATGTCTCACTTCACCGAAACCTATAGGTAACACGCTTAAGGGTAATCTATGGATGAATAGCCTAGACAGGGAGTCTGAGAGAAAATCACCGAACAAAGTTTCGGCACCAAGAAGGTTTGACACGGAAACAGTTCCGCAGAGAAGAGGTTCACACGGGATGAGTTCCGGTGAATAAACGAAAAGTTGTTGAGGGATGACCAATAAGTCAAACTTGTTGTTCGGCACATGCCTGATAATTCTTGGAGGATGCAAGAATCTTTGGAAACTCTGGGCATTTACCTCCGGAAAAAAAACGGAAAGTTCGGGGCGACGGAACCGCTGTCAGATGCTTTTAGCAGCTGAAATACTAAACTGAATTGTTCAAACACGTTGAAAATTATTTTAGTGGGTACTGGAAGGTTCTACAGCCCACTAAACTATTTTCAGTTTGAGACGGAGCATGATAAAATGTACGTCGTGCATATGTGAAAGTGCTGTTTTGGGGTGGCTGATTGGGGGAGAAGCCACCTTGAGGGTCCTTGGTATTTTTCCCCTTGGTTTATGGAGAAGAGCCACCCTTGGCTTGGCACTATAAATAGGGGTTGGCAGGGGGTGGCTAAAGACTCACTCTTGCTCACATACAGGGCCATGCAAGATCTGGCTTCTACTCCCTCCACGAGAAAGAGCTTTCGTAGAGCGAAAAAGGCTTGGGTCTGGGTTCCGGGTGGGAACTAGTTCTGGACGGCCGAGCCTGCCGGATAGATGACCCCGTTATGTGGGCAACACGTCATCTGTATTGAGGAGGTCGCTAGTTGATATAGGGCCCGAGGGCCTGCTCGAGAGTGCCTCCCGAAGGGCGGTCCAAAGTTGACGGTCCAGTTTGTGAGTTCCTCACCGCGAAGGCTGTCCGATAGGACCGCTTGAATTGCTCTCTTCGAAGGTCCGCCCGAAGGGCTGTCCGCGACACACGTCCGGGGGACGTTCGACCGCCTCCGGAGGGCATGGCGTCCGAAAGGGAAGATGAGGGTATACATCCTCGCGGTTGGGGAGGTTGAAATCCTTAGACTGCGGGGGGGATCGCCACCAACGATCGTCATCGAATCTACATCCGCCTGCGATACGAGTCTGGTAACGAAAATGATTAAACCTTGAATAGCATGTCTCAGAAGTGGTCCTGGGTGGTGCGTAGGTCGGAAATTTTTGTTTTGTCGTTCCCTTTTCGTCGGTTTCCCATCTTACGTCAAAACTTCGTCCCACCCTTTCGTCCTTCCCTCCCCTTACGGTAGCCCCACCCCTCCCCGATTTTCCTCTCCCTACCCCGGTTTTCCTCCCCTCCTGGTTTTTCTATTTATAATAGTTTTCATCTGGCCGGACAAACCCACTTAATCTTTGGCAACACAATTAATTCACCTATGGTAATCATCCTCTTATTTGGTAACGCATCAATCACGCAATCAATTCAATATGGTAATCAATTCCGTGCCCAAAGCAGCCGATCATCTTCCTCGCCAATTCTCCTTCCCTCGCCGCCGTCTAGCACTTTCGTTCTTCTCTCCATGATCGACCGTACTCGCTGTTCTTCACCTACCAAGGAAGCAGGCCTGTTCTGTAGTTTAGGCGGACAATGGACATAGTCTCAGAACATGGGCGCTCGTGGCCGGCAGTCCGAGGTTGTGACACGGCGAAAGCATCGACAACAGCGATGTCTACCAGGATCTCATGCTGCATGCAGTAAAAATCTTCTCCCTGTTACACTCATCCCAATCTCCCTCCTCACACTGGGATACCGTTCACTGTGCCTGGTCAATAGAAAATTAGTCACTATGCTTTGCGTACTATTAAGAATTGTCTACCATATAGACTCCTGCTAGAACTGCTGCACAACTAGCTCATGAGTTTCACAGTGAAAAATCTCATGTTTTTTCCCCTGCAATTGTATGGAATTCCACTCTAGCAATCATCAGGAAACAACAATTCACCTTCGGCAGCACGATAAATGTTTTTTGTTTTTTATTGAGAAACATATGCATGTATGATTCATTCGTATTAGAGAGAGAAATTTTATTCTTTTGTGCACGTAGCATGGTTAAATCTAGACTTTGACATTTGTTAAAAAAAATCATTTTCTATTTAATGCAAGCATTTGAAGAAGCTAAACATGATCTCTCTGTACTTATTTTAAATTTTTTATGAAATATGAACAGAGGGATATGGATCATCGTCAGTGAGTCCGAGTGTGGATGTATCATCAGTAGCCTTTTCTCTAAAAATGAAGTCTGAGAGTGGAGGGGCTTGGATGGTACGGCGACTTCGTGATCAGAGGGAGCTTTTTAGTGTACTCGTAAATCTGTAAGAAACGTTTAATTCATAATTTCCTTCTTTACCAGTGCAGTCTATTTACCAGTTCTGTAAGTTGACTGCATTTATTTGGTTCAAATTTTTAGTAATTTTTTTTAACAATAACGATATGCAATAGGATTCCATTGAAGAATAATTTTGGATAAACTATACTATACAAAAAAATGACAATTAAATGAAGCTATAGGCAACATCCCAACATTGTATTTGAATATCTTGAGTGCTGTGATTGTGGTTGACCCATTTCCATGACATTGTTTCCCTCCGTTGTGGCAGCAAATATAATGTGCATATGATCATTGATAAAACGGGGATGTGAATCGGTTGAATGCCCAATAATAGAAACCAAATATAAGGCATTGTCATCCCTAGATAATTTAAGTACGTGTTTGAGTCGGAGTGGAGGGAGGGATTGTCAACTGTATGTGTCATGACAGAGGTGGCTAGCTTGGATTGGGGAGGCGGAGAAATAAAATAGTGGACCACTAGACTAGGTATACCCCGGCCCCGTTGCAACGCACGGGCAATTACCAGAGAGAGAGAGAGAGAGGGGGGGAGAGAGAGTGAGGAAGAGGGAGGGAGAGAGTGTGTGTGTGAGGATTTGATGGTAAAAAATGTCGTCAATGTCATTTGATATGTATGAGAATATTAAATGTAATATTAACATGATTAATATTGAACTCTTAAAGTTAATGTGGCCCCGTTGCAACGCACGGGCATTCTTCTAGTTGCTTTAATGTGGCTTTACGAGTTAACAAACAATTGTTCTTTTTTGAGAGAAAAATTGAGGGTGAAAGGCAAGCTGATTAAGGGTGTACCAAGGCAAATCTTCTCATTAAATCATCTCAGAAATGGACAAAATTCATGGGAACTAGAAAAACAAAGAAATATTCACACAAGTGCGCTTCCTAATCTTAGCTAGAACAGCCGTATGTGTAGTACTATTGATAGTCTTATTAGTAAGCTGTACCACATGTAATCCTGAGAAGCTCGTCCAGGTAGTCGGCGCCGAGGTCCTCCAGCTCCACGACGGATCGCTCCTGCATGGCCATCGTCTTGTTCTTCCTCGTCCTGGCCGTCCCCGCGTCGTTCGCTATCTCGGCCTTGTTGCGCCTCCGTCTCTTGGAGTGGCGCCGTTTGAGCGCCAGAACGGGCGATCCGTCCATGCCGGTGGCCGTGGCGCCGAGGGCGCAGAGCGACTCCTGGACGCGCTCCAGGGGGAAGTTGAGCGCCGTGGCCGTGCCCCGCGAGGAGAGCGCCGCCTGGTCGTAGGCCATGGCGGCAGCCTCGGCGGTGCCGAAGGTGCCTAGCCACACGCGCGCCCCGCCCCGCGTCGAGTCCCGGATCTCCGCCGCGAACCGCCCCCACGGCCGCGCGCGCACGCCGATGTACGACGGCGCAGCCGACGCTGCTCGCTTCTTGGGCCGAGGACTCGTTTCCACGCCAATCATCTCGCCGCTCCTCATGTCGGATGGAAACGAGTCGCTGGACGAGAAGGAGGAGGAGCTGCAGGAGGGATCAGCAGCGGCGCCCATGCAGCCGGCCTGGAAATGATTCCAAGAAGCTGGAGCGGCGGCGGCGGCGGCCAAGCCTTCTGGGTTATTCCGCTCGGATGGAAACGAGTCCATTGATGAGATTGAGTTGCAGGAAGGATCGGTGCAGCCGGTGCAGTAGTACATATCGCCGGTGCAGGTGGAGATGGTGGTGTGCTTCCTCACCTCTGTGGGTTAATATATAGAGAGAGTCAGAGAGCTGATGGAGCCTTGGGGTCTGACAGATTAGAAGGAAATTCTGTGCTGACAAATAGGAGTGCCTGGGCGGGCGGTGCCACTCCAGCATCGATCAGCTCTAAAAATGACAAATACTCCTAGTTGGGAATGCGTACGTGGGGGAGTCGTTTTCTCTGCAAAGTGTGTGTTCGATTTGGGACTTTGTGCCTGTGCCTGAAGTGGGAGGGGGGCTGACGTAGGGCGGCTGAGTAAGACAAACCTCATGGGCGTCACCTCCTTTTAGCGTTGACGCAGCTCCCTCGAAGGTGCTAGAATATATTTATATCCCGCTAACTGTTCTTAATGAAAAACAATGATCCCACCGTTTAATTTGCTCGGAAAAAGGAAAATCTAGGGACGCAAACAAACTCTATCATATCGGAAGGCAGTACGAGCTACAATCATCGTGGCGGTCAGAAATCCCGGGCAGAATTCTAATACCCTCTTTCAGTGCTAGATACATCAGTTTGAGCGACAAGTAATATGAATCGAAGGGAGTACAGAATTCAGAACGGATTTTGTCGATGTAGTCGAACAATGAGTGACGACGGTTTGATGCATGTTTCATTCAAGAATGGACATTTCATTAGGATCGAGGCTGGATTCAGCCGGTGTCCACCAGCAAACAGTTAGCGGGATATATATATTTAGATGCCAATTTGGGGGTTTGGATGAAAGACCGTGTCTCATAGGATGATGTGTCCTTGGAGGCTCAAGTTAGCACAACGTGATGGACCTCTGAGGTGAAAGGGGCAGTCCTTGTGTAGGCGATTTCGGGCCTCGAAGGCAGAGCTAGTTTTTTTTTTTTGATTAAAAGAGGGGGTTTCCCTCCGATTTCATTAACGAAACCAAGGTCACAAAGTAGCAGCTTAAAGCGTAATCAGGCGCCAAACCTTCCAGGACTACCATAAGTTCTAGGAACAGCAAAAGAGCAGCAAATAAAAGCTGGCAATAGGGAGCGAAGAGCCATTACAAACGGATTTTCAGGGGCTAATACAAACTGCTACGAGATCTCCAGCAAGCCAGAGCCTAAGCAGGCTAAGTCCCAGCAGCTCCCAGTCTTCTCATTCCTGGCCTTCACCCCTGTGAAGCCTTGTAGACTTCACTTGCCACCCGCTCTATTATTTTTTCTCCCAGCATCAGCATTTTTTGCTCTGGTTTTTTTTTCTGCAAAACAGACCAGTCAATAATCCAGTTGCATAGCCTCCTAACAATCATCATGGGGTCATTTAAATTTTTTTATCTAAACACCACATCATTTCTGCATTTCCAGATGGACCAAAACATCGCAGATATTCCCACGATCAAAGTTGTCTCTGTGTTTTCTGAAATGTTTTGATCCACACATTTAAACAGTCATTCAGAGACTGAGGAGTATTTTTAAGATCAAAGGAGCATTTAACTAGGCTCCACATCAATCTAGCAGCAGAGCAAGAAAAAAATAGATGATCAATATTTTCCTCTTTCCCACAAAAGACACACATCTTATCCCCTTTCCATCCTCTTCTAGTCAAATTATCTTTTGTCAGGATGCTTTTTCTAGCTAGAAGCCAAAAGAACATCTTGATCTTAGATGGGGTTTTGATCTTCCACAGGAATTTGTGAGGGAACCCAACATCAGTTTTAATTAGAAAATCATATAAAGATTTCACAGAAAATTTTCTATCTTTGGTAAGCATCCACATAGGCTGGTCTTTACCTCCAAACATTTTAACTTCCTCACATCTCAGTTTTAAACTGACCCATAGGTCATATAGTTCCCCCAGAAGGGTTCGTCGGAACTTAAACCCTCTCCACCCTTTTCTGATG
Source organism: Thinopyrum elongatum (assembly GCA_011799875.1). Lineage (NCBI taxonomy): Eukaryota > Viridiplantae > Streptophyta > Magnoliopsida > Poales > Poaceae > Thinopyrum > Thinopyrum elongatum. The sequence goes on along the minus strand of CM022298.1, from coordinate 44,793,460 downwards.
GCCTCATCTACAGAGATATTATGATCAAAGCTAATATTATAGAGTCTGGGATAGGCCTCCTTTAGAGGTTTAGAACCTACCCACCAGTCCTCCCAAAACCTAGTATTTTTACCATCCCCCAATCTTTTTTTCACATGTTGGAAATAAATTTTCTTCACACCTAACAAGCTCCCCCAGAATTGAGAATCTCCAGGTTTTTTCTCTATTCCAAAGAGACATTTATTTTTGACATATTTATTCAAAAGAATATCAACCCACATTCCATTTTCAGTTTCCAGTTTCCAAAGCCATTTAGCTAACAAGGCCTTGTTCATTACCTCAAGATTCAGAATTCCCAGCCCTCCTTGTTCTTTTGGCAGGCAGCAAGTCTTCCAATTAACTAGGTGATACTTCTTCTTATCTTCATTTTCTTGCCAGACAAGTCTGGCTCTATAGAAATTAGCTTTTTTCCTAGGACCGACTGGAAGTGGATAGAAGGACATCATGAAAAGTGGTATGTTTGTCAGGCAGGCCTGTACCAAGGTGACCCTTCCTGCCATACTAAGCAACCTCCCTTGCCAGCAAGCACACCTTTTTTCAATCTTTTTTGTAACTCCTCTCCAGGCTTTATTGCCCAGTCTCACATTGGACACGGGCAAGCCTAGATATTTGAAAGGTATTTTCCCTATTTCACAAGTAAATATTTTTTGATAGTTATCAGCTTTATTAGCAGCTTCCCCAAACAGGAACAGTTCACTTTTATGGAAATTGATAGTAAGCCCAGACATTTGTTCAAATGCAGTCAAAATGAATTTAAGATTCTTGGCACTGTCTTCATCATCTTGTAATAAGAAGATAGTGTCATCAGCATATTGCAGCATGTTGACACCATCATTCCCCATTTCTTGCAAAACCCATTTAACAAATCCTTCTTTTTTTGCTCTATCTAAAATAATTGCAAGAGCATCTACAGCTACATCAAACAGGAGGGGGGAAAGAAAATCCCCTTGTCTCAAACCTTTATGTGTTTTAAAGTATGGCCCAATGGTGTCATTTACCCTTATAGCCACCTGACCACAAATCATAGTATGCATCACCAGGTCACACCATTTATCAGGTAGGTTTTTTAGTTTCATCATTTTGTACACAAAAGGCCATTTGATCTTGTCATATGCTTTTTCAAAATCAACTTTGAATAGGATGGCACTTTGTTTTTTCTGATGTATGGTGTTTAGCGCTTCATGGAGCACCACCACCCCCTCCATAATGTATCTACCTTTGATAAAGGCTGTCTGGGTAGGCGAGATGATAGGTGTAATAACCCTACTCAGTCTATTCATCAGCACCTTAGTAATGATTTTGAAACTCACATTAAGTAGGCATATTGGTCTAAATTTCTGTACTTGTTTGGCATCTTTGACTTTTGGGATTAGAGTAATTATCCCATAGTTTAGTCTTCTTATGTCTAGTGTGCCAGAGTGAAATTCATCTAACTAATTTTTGAGATCCCACTTGACAACATCCCAGAAATGTTGATAGAAGTCAGCAGGAAGGCCATCAGGGCCAGGGCTTTTATTTTTCTCCATACCAAATACCACATCATGTAGTTCTTTCATAGAGAAAGGTTCAACTAATTGTGCAGCTTGTTCCTGGCTAATCCCTGGGGCATCCTGTATTCCCAGATTGATAGTTGAGGAATCAGGTTCACCAAACAAGGTTTTATAGAAATCTGTAATGTAATTGATGAGGTTTTCTTCCCCTTCTATGACCCCCTCATCTTGTTCAAGGGAGAAAATGGTATTCTTCCTCTTCCTACCATTAGCTTTTGCATGGTAGTATTCGGAATTATTATCTCCATCTTTGATTTCCCTATCTTTGTATCTCTGAAGCCATTTCATTTCTTTTTGTTTAAGGAGTTTCTGTAGTTGGGATCTTAATCTTTTATGTTCCTCTCTATCATAAGCATGTAGTCCAAACTTTTCAGCATTTTTATCAATCATATCTAGATCATTAAGAATTTGTTTCTTGGTTTTCCTATATCAGGCATCATCATTAAGTATCCACCCCTTTACTTTTTTCCTAAATATCCTTAATCTTTGCTGCCATCTCTCCAGACAATCCCCATAGAAATGACCATTCCAAATTTTAATAACATAATCTCTAAAACCCTCTTTCAGCATCCATGTGTTTTCAAATCTAAACACAGGGGTGATATTTCTTTTGTCTCCAGTGTCAAGAAGTAGAGGAGTATGATCAGAGATCTCTCTCTCCAAAGTCTGAACCACACTAAGGGGGTAATGTTCCTCCCAGTCTGGACATATTAAAATTCTATCTAGTTTTTCATAAGTAGGATCATCTAAATTGTTTGCCCATGTATATTTCCTCCCATTTAAAGGAAGTTCTCTCAACCCAGCATGTTCAATAATGGCATTAAAGACAAAAATCCAATGATTATTATCACTGGCTTTGTTTTTTTCACTACTGTTTCTGATGATGTTGAAGTCTCCTCCAATCACACAAGGCATCGAACTATTTTTTTGATACATTCTGGATAATTCTGCTAAAAAGCAGCTTTTCCAGTAATTTGAGCATCACCATAGACTACTACTAGGTTCCAATCAAATTTTCTTTTTTTATCAAACATCAACATTCTAACAAAATAATTCCCAATTTCCACATTGATAATATCAAAACTATCCCCATTTACTCCTACTAAAATCCCCCCTGATCTACCTCTTGGTAGAGACCAATTCCATATAAAGTTTCTCCCTCCACAAAGATTGTGAAGTTCATTTTTGGAGAAATCATTTTTAATGGTTTCTTTTATTCCCACAAAGTCAAGCCTTTTACTACCAATAATGTCTCTGATGAAACTTCTTTTGGTATCAGGCCCAATCCCTCTCACATTCCAGAACATGCCTATCATGATATCAACAATAGGCTTTGTCTTACTTTCTTTTTTTCCTTCTGTTTTGCCCCCCTATTTTAACAGATGACTTCCCACGGGGTAACCCTGGTGAGCCAGAGCTGTTTTTCTTCCCACTGGTAAATATGTTTTTGAGATGTGAGAAGTAATCCATCTCCAAAGCAGAATAAGAGTGATCATCATCAGAACATAGTTCCTTGAGATCAATATCACCTATATCAATTAGTTCTATATTGTTCTCGTTCTTGGGATCATTCCCCTTGTTCATTTTTTGATTATAAAAGTCTTGTCTACTCTGTTCCATTTTCCTGATAATGTCTAGGTTCTGATCAATCATCTGAATAGTGCATCCTAAATCAATTCCTACCTTGTCAGCCATAAACATCAAAGAAGTGTTATCATACAGCGGTTCAGAATTATTACCATAGTTATCTTTGGCAGCAGCCCTCTCCTTGGCTAATTCCTCAATTTTTGCATCTTGTAGACTGGGTCAAGCCGCCATCCTCCTATAGCAAGCCGATCGGCCTTCTTCCTGTAAGCTGATTTTTTTTTCATGTGATTATACAGTTCTTTCCCCTTCTTCAATGAAAAAAAGAGCTCCTCTTGGTTAGATTTAAAAAGTTATGTCTGTGTTTTCCAAATCTTTGCCTCGCAAAAGTTAGGGATGGCCGAGGCTCATCATGCCGATGATAAACGCCAAGTCAACAAACTCTGTTGGAATTTTTTCCATGTGAATGTATCTGATCAATTGTTCTCCACCGGTTGGTCGTAAGCAGTTCGACATACCTTCAAGATTCCCTTCGGACACAAACACAGACGGTTGTATCACAGGCCATCCACATGTACGTCTATAACCTCCGTCTGTAGGTTTAGCATTTTTGTTAAGCCAGTGTCAATATAGTTTTGCCAATAATTGCAGGAACTTACATTCCATCGTATAACATAACATTACTAATACCGGCAAAAAACATTACTAAGGTCACTCTCACTCCAGCAATATTTATATGGCCAGCGCCTTGCATCGCAACCATGCACTCTCTCCTTAATTCACGTGGATTAGCTAAGACTAAGACCTAAAAATTAATACAACGGAGAATGATCGAGCTCCTGCTGGTCATAGAGATCGACGGCGAGAGGCTGAGGTCGACGAGATCTAGAGAAGCTTCGGAGATGCTCCGGGCCGGTGTGACGTGACCAGCCGCCGGCCGGCGATGTTGGGACTTAACCCAGAATCACACACGCACGCGAGGTGGAAGAACACGAGGAACAGAACTCTAAAACATAGCTATATAGAGTTCTGTTCCTCGTGTTCTTCCACCTCGCGTGCGTGTGTGATTCTGGGATAAGTCCCAATATTTGGTATCAGAGCTAATCCACCCTCACGTGTGTGTGTGTGTGTGTTGGGTATGTGTTGGTGTCGCAGGTGATCCCACCAACACAGACAGGGCGTCGCAAAACAGACTGTTCGTGTGTCTCCTCTTTCGTTGTTCGTCTGAACTTTGTTAGGTTCAGAGTGTGTGTGTGTCCACCTCGCGTGTGTTGGTGTTCTGGGAATTACCCTAACATTTGGTATTCAGAGCGTTGGTTCACGGGAGGCGGTGCACGGCGGCGGAGTCACGAGGAGTTGTGGCGGCGGTGATCAGCAATGGGAGATACGTCGCCGAAGAAGGATCAGATCAGCGGCGGCGGCGGCGGCGGAAAGTACACGCCGCCAGCAAAGAGGGCCGGAGATGAGGGCGCCGTGGTCGTGAAGCGCACGCCGACGAGGACCAGCGAAGTCCCGATCCAATACCCGATGCGCAATGACTCCAACTATGGCCACTGGGCCGTGAAGATGAGAGTGCTGCACCGCCCGTTCAGTGTCCGGTCGGCGTTGGAGGGCAGTGCAGTGTTCGACCAGGGCAAGGACGATGAGGCGTTCGCCGCTCTCTCCCAGTCCATCTCGGACACGGTGATGATGGCAGTGGCCAACTGCGAGACTGCCCATGAGGCCTGGGAGGCCATCCGGTGCATGCGCGTCGGCAAGGATCGAGTCCAGAAGGCGCGTGTGAAGTAGCTCAAGCGTCAGCTCGATCGCATGGAGATGGCGGACAACGAGTCTGTCAGCACTTTCGCACAGAAGCTCATGACGCTCGTCGGCGAGATACGGTCGATGGGCGAGACAATGAAGGATGAGACGGTCATTGAGATCCTCTTCAACGCCATTCCCAGCCGCTTCAGTGACATCATCAACATGATAGAACAGTGGGGCGATCTGTCTACCATGTCAGTGGCAGAGGCGGTCGGGCGTCTAGTGATGTTTGCTTGAACTACGTCGGTATTTTCCCAAAAAGGAAGGGATGATGCAGCACAGCAACGGTAGGTATTTCCCTTAGTGATGAGACCAAGATTATCGAACTAGTAGGAGAACCAAGCAACACTACGTAAACAGCACCTGCACACAAAGAACAAATACTTGCAACCCGACGTGTTAAAGGGGTTGTCAATCCCTTTCGGGTAACGGCGCCAGAAATTGGCACATGGCCGGGAGATAAATGGAAGTAATTTGGATAAATAGATCACGAATAAAATAAAGTGAACCAAAATATTTTTGGGTTTTTAGAAATATAGATCTGAAAATAAAAGTGGCAAATAAATAAAAAAGGCAAATAGCAAAATAGATCTGAAAATATATGATGAGAAAATAGACCCGGGGGTCGTAGATTTCACTAGTGGCTTCTCTCAAGAAAAATAGCATACGGTGGGTAAACAAATTACTGTTGAGCAATTGATAGAACTTCAAATAATTATGATGATATCCAGGCAATGATCATTATATAGGCATCATGTCCAAGATTAGTAGACCGACTCCTGCCTGCATCTACTACTATTACTCTACACATCGACCGCTATCCAGCATGCATCTAGTGTATTAAATTCATGGAGAAACGGAGTAATACAATAAGAACGATGACATGATGTAGACAAGACCTATTTATGTAGAAATAGACCCCATCTTGTTATCCTTAATAGCAACGATACATACGTGTCGGTTCCCCTTCTGTCACTGGGATCAAGCACCGTAAGATCGAACCCATCACAAAGCACCTCTTCCCATGGCAAGAAAAATTGATCTAGTTGGCCTAACTAAACCAAAGATTCGAAGAAGAAATACGAGGCTATAAGTAATCATGCATATAAGAGATCAAAAGACTCGAATAACTTTCATGGATAAAAACATAGATCTGATCATAAACTCAAAGTTCATCGGATCCCAACAAACACACCGCAAAAAGAGTTACATCAAATAGATCTCCAAGAGACCATTGTATTGATAATCAAAAGAAAGAGAGGAAGCCATCTAGCTACTGCCTACGGACCCGTAGGTCTACAATGAACTACTCACGCATCATCAGAGAGGCATCAATGAGGATGATGAACCCCTCCGTGATGGTGTCTAGATTGGATCTATGGTTTCTGGAACTTGCGGCGACTGGAATTGATTTTCGTCGAATCCCCTAGGGTTTCCGGAATATTGGGGTATTTATAGAGCAAAGAGGCGGTGCGGGAGGTGGCCGAGGTGGGCACAACCCACCTGGGCGCGCCTGGGCCCCCAGGCGCGCCCTGGTGGGTTGTGCTCCCCTCGCAGCCCCCCTCAGGTACTTTCTTGGCCCAACTTGTGTCTTCTGGTCCAGAAAAAATCACCAAAAAGTTTCGCTGCGTTTGGACTCCGTTTGGTATTGATTTCCTGCGAAGTAAAAAACAAGCAAAAAAATAGCAACTGGCACTGGGCACTATGTCAATAGGTTTGTCCCAAAAAATGATATAAAGTTGCTATAAAATGATTGTAAAACATCCAAAAATGATAATATAACAGTATGGAACAATCAAAAATTATAGATACATTGGAGACGTATCAGCACCCCCAAGCTTAATTCTTGCTCGTCCTCGAGTAGGAAAATGATAAAAACAGAATTTTTGATGTGGAATGCTGCCTAACATGTTCATCACATATTCTTTTCTTTGTAGCATGGACATTTGGACTTTTTGAAGGAAATATGCCCTAGAGGCAATAATAAAGTTCTTATTTCTATTTCCTAATATCATGATAAATGTTTATTATTCATGCTAGAATTGTATTAACTGGAAACTTTATACATGTGTGGATACATAGACAAAACACAGTGTCCCTAGTAAGCCTCTACTAGATTAGCTCGTCAATCAAAGATGGTTAAGTTTCCTGACCATAGACATGAGTTGTTATTTGATGAACGGGATCACATCATTAGGAGAATGATGTGATGGACAAGACCCATCCGTTAGCTTAGCATAACGATCGTTGAGTTTTATTGCTATTGCTTTCATCATGACTTATACATATTCCTCTGTCTATGAGATTATGCAACTCCCGAATTCCGGAGGAACACCTTGTGTGCTATCAAACGTCACAACGTAACTGGGTGATTATAAAGATGCTCTACAGGTGTCTCCGAAGGTGTTTGTTGGGTTGGCATAGATCGAGATTAGGATCTGTCACTTCGAGTATCGGAGAGGTATCTCTGGGCCCTCTCGGTAATGCACATCAAGATAAGCCTTGCAAGCAATGTGATCAATGAGTTGCTCACGGGATGATGCATTACGGAACGAGTAAAGAGACTTGCCGGTAATTAGATTGAACTAGGTATGGAGATACCGACGATCAAATCTCGGGCAAGTAACATACCAATGACAAAGGGAATAACGTATGTTGTCATACTGGTTCGACCGATAAAGATCTTTGTAGAATATGTGGGAACCAATATGAGCATCCAGGTTCCGCTATTGGTTACTGATCGGAGAGATGTCTCGGTCATGTCTACATAGTTCTCGAACCCGTAGGGTCCGCACGCTTAACGTTCGATGACGATTTACATTATATGAGTTATGTGATTTGATGACCGAAGATTGTTCGGAGTCCCGGATGAGATCACGGACATGACGAGGAGTCTCGAAATGGTCAAGAGGTAAAGATTCATACATTGAAAGGTAGTATTCGGACACCGGAATGGTTTCGAGTGGTTCGGGTATTTTTCCGGAGTACCGAGGGGTTACCAGAACCCCCCTGGGGAAGTCATGGGCCTCATGGGCCATGGGAGAGAGAGGGGACAGCCCACAAGGGAGTGGCACCCCCCCCCCAGGGGAGTCCGAATAGGACAAGGGGAGGGGGCGCGGCCCCCCTTTCCCTCTCCCTCTCCTCTCCTTCCCCCTTCCTACTCCCAGAAGGAAGGAGGAGTCCTACTAGGATTGGGAGTCCTAGTAGGACTCCCCACCTGGCGCGCCCTCTAGTGCCGGCCGGCCTTCCCCCTCCTCCTTTATATACGTGGGCAAGGGGGCACCCCATAGCACATCAGAGATTCTCTTAGCCGTGTGTGGTGCCCCCCTCCACAGTTTACCACCCCGGTCATATCGTCGTAGTGCTTAGGCGAAGCCCTGCGCCGGTAACTTCATCATCACCGTCGCCACGCCGTCGTGCTGACGGAACTCATCTACTTCCACGATGCTCTACTGGATCAAGAGGTCGAGGGACGTCATCGAGCTGAACGTGTGCAAAACTTGGAGGCGCCGTACGTTCGGGGCTTGATCGGTTGGATCGAGAAGACGTTCGACTACATCAACCGCATTGAGCTAACGCTTCCGCTTTCGGTCTAAGAGGGTACGTGGACATACTCTCCCCTCTCATTGCTATGCATCTCCTAGATAGATCTTGCGTGATCGTAGGAAAATATTTTGAAATTACATGCTACGTTCCCCAACAGTGGCATCCGAGCCAGGTCTATGCATAGATGATATGCACGAGTAGAACACAAAGAGTTGTGGGCGATAATAGTCATACTGCTTACCACCAACGTCTTACTTTGATTCGGCGGTATTGTTGGATGAAGCGGCCTGGACCGAGATTACATGACCGCGTTCATGAGACTGGTTCTACCGACGTGCTTTGCACACAGGTGGCTGGCGGGTGTCTGTTTCTCCAACTTTAGTTGAATCGAGTTTGACTACGGCCGGTCCTTGTTGAAGGTTAAAACAACACACTTGATGAAAAATCATTGTGGTTTTGATGCGTAGGTAAGAACGGTTCTTACTAGAAGCCCGTAGCAGCCACGTAAAACTTGCAACAACAAAGTAGAGGGCGTCTAACTTGTTTTTGCAGGGCATGTTGTGATGTGATATGGTCAAGACATGATGTGATATAAATTGTTGTATGAGATGATCATGTTTTGTAAAAGTTATCGGCAACTGGCAGGAGCCTTATGGTTGTGGTTTATTGTATGTAATGCAAATGCCATGTAATTGTTTTACTTTATCACTATGCGGTAGCGATAGTAGTAGAAGCAATAGTTGGCGAGACGACCACGACGCTACGATGGAGATCAAAGGCACAAGATGATGATGGCCATATCATGTCACATATTATGATTGCATGTGATGTTTATCCTTTATGCATCTTATTTTGCTTAGAACGGCGGTAGCATTATAAGATGATCCCTCACTAAAATTTCAAAGGTATAAGTGTTCTCCCTAAGTATGCACCGTTGCGACAGTTTATCGTGCCGAGACACCACGTGATGATCGGGTGTGATAAACTCTACATTCAAATACAACGGGTGCAAGACAGTTTTGCACACGCGGAATACTCAGGTTAAACTTGATGAGCCTAGCATATGCAGATATGGCCTCGGAACACTGAGACCGAAAGGTCGAACGTGAATCATATAGTAGATATGATCAACATAGAGATGTTCACCATTGAAAACTGCTCCATCTCACGTGATGATCGGACATGGTTTAGCTGATATGGATCACGTGATCATTTAGATGACTAGAGGGATGTCTATCTAAGTGGGAGTTCTTAAGTAATATGATTAATTGAACTTAATTTATCATGAACTTAGTCCTGATAGTTTTTGCATATCTATGTTGTAGATCAATGGCCCATGCTACCGTTTCCTTGAATTTTAATGCGTTCCTAGAGAAAGCTAAGTTGAAAGATGATGGTAGCAACTACACGGACTGGGTCCATAACTTGAGGATTATCCTCATTGCTGCTCAGAAGAATTATGTCCTTGATGCACCGCTAGGTGAAAAGCCCCCTGCAGACGCAGAAGCTGATGTTATGAACGTCTGGCAAGCTAAATATGATGACTACTCGATAGTTCAGTGTGCCATGCTTTACGGCTTAGAATCGGGACTTCAAAGACGTTTTGAACGTCATGGACCATATGAGATGTTCCAGGAGTTAAAGTTAATATTTCAAGCAAATGCTCGAGTTGAGAGATATGAAATCTCCAACAAGTTCTATAGCTGCAAGATGGAGGAAAACAGTTCTGTCAGTGAACACATACTCAAAATGTCTGGGTATTACAATCACTTGACTCAGCTGGGAGTTAATCTTCCAGTTGATTGTGTCATTGACAGAGTTCTCCAATCACTGCCACCAAGCTATAAAGGTTTCGTGATGAACTATAATATGCAAGGGATGAACAAGACCATCGCCGAGCTCTTCGCAATGCTCAAGGCTGCGGAGGTAGAAATCAAGAAAGAGCATCAAGTGTTGATGGCTAACAAGACCACTAGTTTCAAGAAAAAAGGGCAAAGGATAGAAGGGGAAATTCAAGAAGGATGGCAAGCAAGTTGCTACTCCCGGGAAGAAACCCAAGTCTGGACCAAAGCCTGAAACTGAGTGCTTCTACTGCAAAGGGACTGGACACTGGAAGCGGAACTGCCCCAAGTATTTGGCGGATAAGAAGGATGGCAAAGAGAACAAAGGTATATTTGATATACATGTTATTGATGTGTACCTTACTAATGCTCGTAGTAGCGCGTGGGTATTTGATACTGGTTCTGTTGCTCATATTTGCAACTCAAAACAGGGGCTACGGATTAAACGAAGATTGGCTAAGGACGAGGTGATGATGCGGGTCGGAAATGGTTCCAAGGTTGATGTGATCGCCGTCGGCACGCTACCTCTACATCTACCTTCAGGATTAGTTTTAGACCTGAATAATTGTTATTTGGTGCCAGTGTTGAGCATGAACATTATATCTGGATCTTGTTCAGTGCGAGACGGTTATTCATTTAAATCAAAGAATAATGGTTGTTCTATTTATATGAGTAATATCTTTTATGGTCATGCACCCTTGAAGAGTGGTCTATTCTTGTTGAATCTCGACTGTGATGATACACATATTCATAATATTGATGCCAAAAGATGCAAAGTTAATAATGATAGTGCAACATATTTGTGGCACTGCCGTTTAGGTCATATTGGTGTAAAGCGCATGAAGAAACTCCATGCAGATGGACTTTTGGAATCACTTGATTATGAATCATCTGATGCTTGCGAACCATGCCTCATGGGCAAGATGACTAAGACTCCATTCTGCGGAACAATGGAGCAAGCTACTGACTTATTGGAAATAATACATACCGATGTATGCGGTCCGATGAGTATTGAGGCTCGCGGCGGGTATCGTTATTTTCTGACCTTCACAGATGATTTAAGCAGATATGGGTATATCTACTTGATGAAACACAAGTCTGAAACATTTGAAAAGTTCAAAGAATTTCAGAGTGAAGTGGAGAATCATCATAACAATAAAATAAAGTTTCTACGATCTGATTGCGGAGGTGAATATTTGAGTTACGAGTTTGGCCTTCATTTGAAACAATGTGAAATAGTTTCACAACTCACGCAACCTGGAACACCACAGCGTAATGGTGTGTCTGAACGTCGTAACCGTACTTTATTAGATATGGTGCGATCTATGATGTCTCTTACCGATTTACCACTATCGTTTTGGGGTTATGCATTAGAGACAGCTGCATTCACGTTAAATAGGGCACCATCTAAATCCGTTGAGACGACACCATATGAACTATGGTTTGGCAAGAAACCTAAGCTGTCATTTCTTAAAGTTTGGGGTTGTGATGCTTATGTGAAAAAGCTTCAGCCTGATAAGCTCGAACCCAAATTGGAGAAGTGCATCTTCATAGGATACCAAAAAGAAACTGTTGGGTACACCTTCTATCTCAGATCCGAAGGCAAGATTTTTGTTGCTAAAAATGGATCCTTTCTAGAGAAGGAGTTTCTCTCGAAAGAAGTGAGTGGGAGGAAAGTAGAACTTGATGAGGTAATTGTACCTGCTCTCAATTTGGAAAGTAGTTCATCAGAGAAATCTGTTCCCGTGATGCCTACACCAAATAGAGAGGAAGCTAATGATGATGATCATGAAACTTCAGATCAAGTTACTACTGAACCTCATAGATCAACCAGAGTGTGATCCGCGCCAGAGTGGTACGGTAATCCTATTCTGGAAGTCATGTTACTAGACCATGGCGAACCTACGAACTATGAAGAAGCGATGATGAGCCCAGATTCTGAAAAATGGCTTGAGGCCATGAAATCCGAGATAGGATCCATGTATGAAAACAAAGTATGGACTTTGGTGGATTTGCCCGATGATCGGCGACCCATAGAAAATAAGTGGATCTTCAAGAAGAAGACTGACGCTGACGGTAATGTTGCTGTCTACAAAGCTCGACTTGTTGCGAAAGGTTTTCGACAAGTTCAAGGAGTTGACTACGATGAGACCTTCTCACCGGTAGCGATGCTTAAGTCTGTCCGAATCATGTTAGCAATTGCCGCATTTTATGATTATGAAATCTGGCAAATGGATGTCAAAACTGCATTCCTTAATGGATATCTTAAAGAAGAGTTGTATATGATGCAACCAGAAGGTTTTGTCGATCCTAAAGGTGCTAAAAAGGTGTGCAAGCTCCAGCGATCCATTTATGGACTGGTGCAAGCATCTCGAAGCTGGAATATACGCTTTGATAGTGTGATCAAAGCGTTTGGTTTTATACAGACTTTTGGAGAAGCCTGTATTTACAAGAAAGTGAGTGGGAGCTCTGTAGCATTTCTAATATTATATGTGGATGACATATTGTTGATTGGAAATGATATAGAATTTCTGGATAGCATAAAAGGATACTTGAATAAAAGTTTTTCAATGAAAGACCTCAGTGAAGCTGCTTATATATTAGGCATCAAGATCTATAGACATAGATCAAGACACTTAATTGGACTTTCACAAAGCACATACCTTGATAAAGTTTTGAAGAAGTTGAAATGGATCAGTCAAAGAAATGGTTCATGCCTGTGTTACAAGGAGTGAAGTTGAGTCAGACTCAATGCCCGACCACTCCAGAAGATAGAGAGAAAATGAAAGTCATTCCCTATGCCTCAGCCATAGGTTCTATCATGTATGCTATGCTGTGTACCAGACCTGATGTGTGCCTTGCTATAAGTCTAGCAGGGAGGTACCAAAGTAATCCAGGAGTGGATCACTGGACAGTGGTCAAGAACATCCTGAAGTACTTGAAAAGAACTAAGGATATGTTTCTCGTTTATGGAGGTGACAAAGAGCTCGTCATAAATGGTTACATCGATGCTAGCTTTGACACTGATCCGGATGACTCTAAGTCGCAAACCGGATACGTATTTATATTGAATGGTGGAGCTGTCAGTTGGTGCAGTTCCAAGCAAAGCGTTGTGGCGGGATCTACGTGTGAAGCGGAGTACATAGCTGCTTCGAAAGCAGCAAATGAAGGAGTCTGGATGAAGGAGTTCATATCTGATCTAGGTGTAATACCTAGTGCATCGGGTCCAATGAAAATCTTTTGTGACAACACTGGAGCAATTGCCTTGGTGAAGGAATCCAGGTTTCACAAGAGAACCAAACACATCAAGAGACGCTTCAACTCCATCCATGATCAAGTCAAGGAGGGAGACATAGAGATTTGCAAAATACATACGGATCTGAATATAGCAGACCCGTTGACTAAGCCTCTTCCACGAGCAAAACATGATCAGCACCAAGACTCCATGGGTGTTAGAATCATTACAATGTAATCTAGATTATTGACTCTATTGCAAGTGGGAGACTGAAGGAAATATGCCCTAGAGGCAATAATAAAGTTGTTATTGATATTTCCTTATATCATGATAAATGTTTATTAGTCATGCTAGAATTGTATTAAATGAAAAATTGATACATGTGTGGATACATAGACAAAACACAGTGTGCCTAGTAAGCCTCTACTAGACTAGCTCGTCAATCAAAGATGGTTAAGTTTCCTGACCATAGACATGAGTTGTCATTTGATGAACGGGATCACATCATTAGGAGAACGATGTGATGGACAAGACCCATCCGTTAGCTTAGCATAATGATCATTGAGTTTTATTGCTATTGCTTTCATCATGACTTATACATATTCCTCTGTCTATGAGATTATGCAACTCCCAAATTCCGGAGGAACACCTTGTGTGCTATCAAATGTCACAACATAATTGGGTGATTATAAAGATGCTCTACAGGTGTCTCCGAAGGTGTTTGTTGGGTTGGCATAGATCGAGATTAGGATTTGTCATTCCGAGTATCGGAGAGGTATCTCTGGGCCCTTTCGGTAATGCACATCAAGATAAGACTTGCAAGCAATGTGATCAATGAGTTGCTCACAGGATGATGCATTACGGAACGAGTAAAGAGACTTGCCGATAACGAGATTGAACTAGGTATGGAGATACCGACGATCGAATCTCGGGCAAGTAACATACCGATGACAAAGGGAATAATATATGTTGTCATAACGGTTCGACCAATAAAGTTCTTCATAGAATATGTGGGAACCAATATGAGCTTCCAGGTTCTGCTATTGGTTATTGACCGGAGAGGTGTCTCGGTCATGTCTACATAGTTCTCGAACCCGTAGGGTCCGCACGCTTAACGTTCGATGATGATTTACATTATATGAGTTATGTGATTTGGTGACCGAAGATTGTTTGGAGTCCCGGATGATATCACGGACATGACGAGGAGTCTCGAAATGGTCGAGAGGTAAAGATTCATATATTGGAAGGTAGTATTCGGACACCGGAATGGTTTCGAGTGGTTCGGGTATTTTTCCGGAGTACCGAGGGGTTACCGGAACCCCCCGGGGGAATTCATGGGCCTCATGGGCCATGGGAGAGAGAGGGGACAGCCCACAAGGGGGTGGCGCCCCATGGCTAACAAACCACTAGTTTTCAAGAAAAAAGGGCAAAGGATAGAAGGGGAAATTCAAGAAGGATGGCAAGCAAGTTGCTACTCCCGGGAAGAAACCCAAGTCTGGACCAAAGCCTGAAACTGAGGCTTCTACTGCAAAGGGACTGGACACTGGAAGCGGAACTGCCCCAAGTATTTGGCGGATAAGAAGGATGGCAAAGAGAACAAAGGTATATTTGATATACATGTTATTGATGTGTACCTTACTAATGCTCTTAGTAGCGCGTGGGTATTTGATACTGGTTCTGTTGCTCATATTTGCAACTCAAACAGGGGCTACGATTAAACAAGATTGGCTAAGGACGGGTGATGATGCGCGTCGAAATGGTTCCAAGGTTGATGTGATCGCCGTCGGCACGCTACCTCTACATCTACCTTCGGATTAGTTTTAGACCGAATAATTGTTATTTGGTGCCAGTGTTGAGCATGAACATTATATCTGGATCTTGTTGTGAGACGGTTATTCATTTAAATCAAGAATAATGGTTGTTCTATTTATATGAGTAATATCTTTTATGGTCATGCACCCTTGAGAGTGGTCTATTCTTGTTGAATCTCGACTGTGATGATACACATATTCATATATTGATCCAAAAGATGCAAATAGTAATAAGTGCAACATATTTGTGGCACTGCCAGTTTAGGTCATTTGGTGTAAGGCATGAAGAAACTCCATGCAGATGGACTTTTGGAATCACTTGATTATGATATCTGTTGCTTGCGAATCATGCCTCATGGGCAAGATGACTAAGACTCCGTTCTTCGGAACAATGGAGCAAGCTCTGACTTATTGGAAATAATACATACCGATGTATGCGGTCCATGAGTATTGAGGCTCGCGGCGGGTATCGTTATTTCTGACCTTCAAGATGATTTAAGCAGATATGGGTTAATCTACTTGATGAAACACAAGTCTGAAACATTTGAAAAGTTCAAAGAATTTCAGATGAAGTGGAGAATCATCATAACAAAAATAAAGTTTCTACGATCTGATGCGGAGGGAATATTTGAGTTACGAGTTTGGCCTTCATTTGAAACAATGTGAAATAGTTTCAACACTCACCAACCTGAACACCACAGCGTAATGGTGTGTCGAACGTCGTAACCGTACTTTATTATTGGTGCGATCTATGATGTCTCTTACCGATTTACCACTATCGTTTTGGGGTTATGCATTAGAGACAGCTCATTCACGTTAAATAGGGCACCATCTAAATCCGTTGAGACGACACCATATGAACTATGGTTTGGCAAGAAACCTAAGCTGTCTTTCTTAAAGTTGGGTGGTGATGCTTATGTGAAAAAGCTTCAGCCTGATAAGCTCGAACCCAAATGGAGAAGTCATCTTCATAGGATACCAAAAAGAACTGTTGGGTACACCTTCATCTCAGGATCCGAAGGAAGATTTTTGTTGCTAAAAATGGATCCTTTCTAGAGAAGGAGTTTCTCTCGAAAGAAGTGAGTGGGAGGAAAGTAGAACTTGATAGGTAATTGTACCTGCTCTCAATTTGGAAAGTAGTTCATCAGAGAAATCTGTTCCCGTGATGCCTACACCAAATAGAGAGGAAGCTAATGATGATCATGAAACTTCAGATCAAGTTACTACTGAACCTCTAGATCAACCAGAGTGGATCCGCGCCAGAGTGGTACGGTAATCCTATTCTGGAAGTCATGTTACTAGACCATGGGAACCTACGAACTATGAAGAAGCGATGATGAGCCCAGATTCGAAAAATGGCTTGAGGCCATGAAATCCGAGATAGGATCCATGTTGAAAACAAAGTATGGACTTTGGTGGATTTGCCCGATGATCGGCGACCCATAGAAAATAAGTGGATCTTCAAGAAGAAGACTGACGCGGACGGTAAGTTGCTGTCTACAAAGCTCGACTTGTTGCGAAAGGTTTTCGACAAGGAGGGGAGTCCGAATAGGACAAGGGGAGGGGGCGCGGCCCCCCTTTCCCTCTCCCTCTCCTCTCCTTCCCCCTTTTCCTACTCCGAGAAGGAAGGAGGAGTCCTACTAGGATTGGGAGTCCTAGTAGGACTCCCCACCTGGCGCGCCCTCTAGGGCCGGCCGGCCTCCCCCCTCCTCCTTTATATACGTGGGCAAGGGGGCACCCCATAGCACATCAGAGATTCACTTAGCCGTGTGCGGTGCTCCCCTCCACAGTTTACCACCCAGGTCATATCGTCGTAGTGCTTAGGCGAAACCCTGCGCCGGTAACTTCATCATCACCGTCGCCACGCCGTCGTGCTGACGGAACGCATCTACTTCCATGATGCTCTGCTGGATCAAGAGGTCGAGGGACGTCATCGAGCTGAATGTGTGCAGAACTCGGAGGCACCGTACGTTCGGGGCTTGATCGGTTGGATCGAGAAGACGTTCGACTACATCAACCGCGTTGAGCTAACGCTTCCGCTTTCGGTCTACGAGGGTACATGGACATACTCTCCCCTCTCGTTGCTATGCATCTCCTAGATAGATCTTGCGTGATCGTAGGAAATTTTTTTGAAGTTACATGCTACGTTCCCCAACAGTGGCATCCGAGCCAGGTCTATGCGTAGATGATATGCACGAGTAGAACACAAAGAGTTGTGGGCGATAATAGTCATACTGCTTACCACCAACGTCTTACTTTGATTAGGCGGTATTGTTGGATGAAGCGGCCTGGACCGACATTACATGACCGCGTTCATGAGACTAGTTCGACCGACGTGCTTTGCACACAGGTGGCTGGCGGGTGTCTGTTTCTCCAACTTTAGTTGAATTGAGTTTGACTACGGCCGGTCCTTGTTGAAGGTTAAAACAGCACACTTGACGAAAAATCGTTGTGGTTTTGATGCGTAGGTAAGAACGGTTCTTACTAGAAGCCCGTAGCAGCCACGTAAAACTTGCAACAACAAAGTAGAGGGCGTCTAACTTGTTTTTGCAGGGCATGTTGTGATGTGATATGGTCAAGACATGATGTGATATAAATTATTGTATGAGATGACCATATTTGTAAAAGTTATCGGCAACTGGCAGGAGCCTTATGGTTGTCGCTTTATTGTATGTAATGCAAACGCCATGTAATTGTTTTACTTTATCACTATGCGGTAGCGATAGTAGTAGAAGCAATAGTTGGCGCGACGACAACGACGCTACGATGGAGATCAAGGTGTCAAGCCGGTGACGATGGATATCATGACGGTGCTTTGGAGATGGAGATCAAAGGCACAAGATGATGATGGCCATATCATGTCACATATTATGATTGCATGTGATGTTTATCCTTTATGCATCTTATTTTGCTTAGAACGGCGGTAGCATTATAAGATGATCCCTCACTAAAATATCAAGGTATAAGTGTTCTCCCTAAGTATGCACCGTTGCGACAGTTCGTCGTGCCGAGACACCACGTGATGATCGGGTGTGATAAGCTCTACGTTCAAATACAACGGGTGCAAGACAGTTTTGCACACGCGGAATACTCAGGTTAAACTTGACGAGCCTAGCATATGTAGATATGGCCTCGGAACACTGAGACCGAAAGGTCGAACGTGAATCATATAGTAGATATGATCAACATAGAGATGTTCACCATTGAAAACTGCTCCATCTCACGTGATGATCGGACATGGTTTAGTTGATATGGATCACGTGATCATTTAGATGACTAGAGGGATGTCTACCTAAGTGGGAGTTCTTAAGTAATATGATTAATTGAACTTAATTTATCATGAACTTAGTCCTGATAGTTTTTGCATATCTATGTTGTAGATCAATGGCCCGTGCTACCATTCCCTTGAATTTTAATGCGTTCCTAGAGAAAGCTAAGTTGAAAGATGGTGGTAGCAACTACACGGACTGGGTCCCTAACTTGAGGATTATCCTCATTGCTGCTCAGAAGAATTATGTCCTTGATGCACCGCTAGGTGAAAAGCCCCCTGCGGACGCAGAAGCTGATGTTATGAACGTCTGGCAAGCTAAATATGATGACTACTCGATAGTTCAGTGTGCCATGCTTTACGGCTTAGAATCGAGACTTCAAAGACGTTTTAAACGTCATGGACCATATGAGATGTTCTAGGAGTTGAAGTTAATATTTCAAGCAAATGCCCGAGTTGAGAGATATGAAATCTCCAGCAAGTTCTATAGCTGCAAGATGGAGGAAAACAGTTCTGTCAGTGAACACATACTCAAAATGTCTGGGTATTACAATCACTTGACTCAGCTGGGAGTTAATCTTCTAGTTGATTGTGTCATTGACAGAGTTCTCCAATCATTGCCACCAAGCTATAAAGGTTTCGTGATGAACTATAATATGCAAGGGATGAACAAGACCGTCGCCGAGCTCTTCGCAATGCTCAAGGCTGCGGAGGTAGAAATCAAGAAAGAGCATCAAGTGTTGATGGTTAACAAGACCACTAGTTTCAAGAAAAAAGGGCAAAGGAAAGAAGGGGAAATTCAAGAAGGATGGCAAGCAAGTTGCTACTCCCGGGAAGAAACCCAAGTCTGGACCAAAGCCTGAAACTGAGGGCTTCTACTGCAAAGGGACTGGACACTGGAAGCGGAACTGCCCCAAGTATTTGGCGGATAAGAAGGATGGCAAAGAGAACAAAGGTATATTTGATATACATGTTATTGATGTGTACCTTACTAATGCTCGTAGTAGCGCGTGGGTATTTGATACTGGTTCTGTTGCTCATATTTGCAACTCGAAACAGGGGCTACAGATTAAACAAAGATTGGCTAAGGACGAGGTGATGATGCGCGTCGAAAATGGTTCCAAGGTTGATGTGATCGCCGTCGGCACGCTACCTCTACATCTACCTTCGGGATTAGTTTTAGACCTGAATAATTGTTATTTGGTGCCAGCGTTGAGCATGAACATTATATCTGGATCTTGTTTAGTGTGAGACGGTTATTCATTTAAATCAGAGAATAATGGTTGTTCTATTTATATGAGTAATATCTTTTATGGTCATGCACCCTTGGAGAGTGGTCTATTCTTGTTGAATCTCGACTGTGATGATACACATATTCATAATATTGATACCAAAAGATGCAAAGTTAATAATGATAGTGCAACATATTTGTGGCACTGCCATTTAGGTCATGTTGGTGTAAAGTGCATGAAGAAACTCCATGCAGATGAACTTTTGGAATCACTTGATTATGAATTATCTGATGCTTGCGAATCATGCCTCATGGGCAAGATGACTAAGACTCCGTTCTTCGGAACAATGGAGCGAGCTACTGACTTATTGGAAATAATACATACCGATGTATGCGGTCCAATGAGTATTGAGGCTCGCGGCGGGTATCGTTATTTTCTGACCTTCATAGATGATTTAAGCAGATATGGGTATATCTACTTGATGAAACACAAGTCTGAAACATTTGAAAAGTTCAAAGAATTTCATAGTGAAGTGGAGAATCATCGTAACAAGAAAATAAAGTTTCTACGATCTGATCGCGGAGGCGAATATTTGAGTTACGAGTTTGGCCTTCATTTGAAACAATGTGGAATAGTTTCACAAGTCACACCACCTGAAACACCATAGCGTAATGGTGTGTCCGAACGTCGTAACCATACTTTATTAGATATGGTGCGATCTATGATGTCTCTTACCGATTTACCACTATCGTTTTGGGGTTATGCATTAGAGACAGCTCCATTCACGTTAAATAGGGCACCATCTAAATCCGTTGAGACGACACCGTATGAACTATGGTTTGGCAAGAAACCTAAGCTGTCGTTTCTTAAAGTTTGGGGTTGCGATGCTTATGTGAAAAAGCTTCAGCCTGATAAGATCGAACCCAAATCGGAGAAGTGCGTCTTCATAGGATACCCAAAAGAAACTGTTGGGTACACCTTCTATCACGGATCCGAAGGAAAGATTTTTGTTGCTAAAGATGGATCCTTTCTAGAGAAGGAGTTTCGATCGAAAGAAGTGAGTGGGAGGAAAGTAGAACTTGATGAGGTAATTGTACCTGCTCTCAATTTGGAAAGTAGTTCATCAGAGAAATCTGTTCCCGTGATGCCTACACCAAATAGAGAGGAAGCTAATGATGATGATCATGAAACTTCAGATCAAGTTACTACTGAACCTCGTAGATCAACCAGAGTGCGATCCGCGCCAGAGTGGTACGGTAATCCTATTCTGGAAGTCATGTTACTAGACCATGGAGAACCTACGAACTATGAAGAAGCGATGATGAGCCCAGATTCCGAAAAATGGCTTGAGGCCATGAAATCCGAGATAGGATCCATGTATGAAAACAAAGTATGGACTTTGGTGCATTTGCCCGATGATCGGCGACCCATAGAAAATAAGTGGATCTTCAAGAAGAAGACTGACGCTGACGGTAATGTTACTGTCTACAAAGCTCGACTTGTTGCGAAAGGTTTTCGACAAGTTCAAGGAGTTGACTACGATGAGACCTTCTCACCCGTAGCGATGCTTAAGTCTGTCCGAATCATGTTAGCAATTGCCGCATTTTATGATTATGAAATCTGGCAAATGGATGTCAAAACTGCATTCCTTAATGGATATCTTAAAGAAGAGTTGTATATGATACAACCAGAAGGTTTTGTCGATCCTAAAGGTGCTAAAAAGGTGTGCAAGCTCCAGCGATCCATTTATGGACTGGTGCAAGCATCTCGGAGCTGGAATATATGCTTTGATAGTGTAATCAAAGCATATGGTTTTATACAGACTTTTGGAGAAGCTTGTATTTACAAGAAAGTGAGTGGGAGCTCTGTAGCATTTCTAATATTATATGTGGATGACATATTGTTGATTGGAAATGATATAGAATTTCTGGATAGCATAAAAGGATACTTGAATAAAAGTTTTTCATTGAAAGACCTCGGTGAAGCTGCTTATATATTAGGCATCAAGATCTATAGAGATAGATCAAGACGCTTAATTGGACATTCGCAAAGCACATACCTTGATAAAGTTTTGAAGAAGTTCAAAATGGATCAGTCAAAGAAAGGGTTTTTGCCTGTGTTACAAGGTGTGAAGTTGAGTCAGACTCAATGCCCGACCACTTCAGAAGATAGAGAGAAAATGAAAGTCATTCCCTATGCCTCAGCCATAGGTTCTATCATGTATGCTATGCTGTGTACCAGACCTGATGTGTGCCTTGCTATAAGTCTAGCAGGGAGATACCAAAGTAATCCAGGAGTGGATCACTGGACAGCGGTCAAGAACATCCTGAAGTACTTGAAAAGAACTAAGGATATGTTTCTCGTTTATGGAGGTGACAAAGAGCTCGTCGTAAACAGTTACGTCGATGCTAGCTTTGACACTGATCCGGATGACTCTAAGTCGCAAACCGGATACGTATTTATATTGAATGGTGGAGCTGTCAGTTGGTGCAGTTCCAAGCAAAGCATTGTGGCGGGATCTACATGTGAAGCGGAGTACATAGTTGCTTCGGAAGCAGCAAATGAAGGAGTCTGGATGAAGGAGTTCATATCCGATCTAGGTGTAATACCTAGTGCATCGGGTCCAATGAAAATCATTTGTGACAACACTGGAGCAATTGCCTTGGCGAAGGAACCCAGGTTTCACAAGAGAACCAAACACATCAAGAGACGCTTCAACTCCATCTGTGATCAAGTCAAGGAGGGAGACATATAGATTTGCAAAATACATACAGATCTGAATATAGCAGACCCGTTGACTAAGCCTCTTCCACGAGCAAAACATGATCAGCACCAAGACTCCATGGGTGTTAGAATCATTACAATGCAATCTAGATTATTGACTCTATTGCAAGTGGGAGGCTGAAGGAAATATGCCCTAGAGGCAATAATAAAGTTGTTATTTATATTTCCTTATATCATGATAAATGTTTATTATTCATGCTAGAATTGTATTAACTGGAAACTTGATACATGTGTGGATACATAGACAAAACACAGTGTCCCTAGTAAGCCTCTACTAGACAAGCTCGTCAATCAAAGATGGTTAAGTTTCCTGACCATAGACATGAGTTGTCATTTGATGAACGGGATCACATCATTAGGAGAATGATGTGATGGACAAGACCCATCCGTTAGCTTAGCATAATGATCATTGAGTTTTATTGCTATTGCTTTCATCATGACTTATACATATTCCTTTGTCTATGAGATTATGCAACTCCCGAATTCCAGAGGAACACCTTGTGTGCTATCAAACATCACAACGTAACTGGGTGATTATAAAGATGCTCTACAGGTGTCTCCGAAGGTGTTTGTTGGGTTGGCATAGATCGAGATTAGGATTTGTCACTCCGAGTATCGGAGAGGTATCTCTGGACCCTCTCGGTAATGCACATCAAGATAAGCCTTGCAAGCAATGTGATCAGTGAGTTGCTCACGGGATGATGCATTACGAAACGAGTAAAGAGACTTGCCGATAATGAGATTGAACTAGGTATGGAGATACCGACGATCGAATCTCGGGCAAGTAACATACCGATGACAAAGGGAATAACGTATGTTGTCATAACGGTTCGACCGATAAAGATCTTCATAGAATATGTGGGAACCAATATGAGCATCCAGGTTCCGCTACTCGTTATTGACCGGAGAGGTGTCTCAGTCATGTCTACATAGTTCTCGAACCCGTAGGGTCCGCATGCTTAACGTTCGATGACGATTTACATTATATGAGTTATGTGATTTGATGACCGAAGATTGTTCGGAGTCCTGGATGAGATCACGGACATGACGAGGAGTCTCGAAATGGTCGAGAGGTAAAGATTCAAATATTGGAAGGTAGTATTCGGACACTGGAATGGTTTCGAGTGGTTCGGGTATTTTTCCGGAGTACCGAGGGGTTACCGGAACCCCCCCGGGGGAAGTCATTGGCCTCATGGGCCATGGGAGAGAGGGGACAGCCCACAAGGGGGTGGCGCGCGCCCCCCCAAGGGGAGTCCGAATAGGACAATGGGAGGGAGGGCGGCCCCCCTTTCCCTCTCCCTCTCCTCTCCTTCCCCCTTTTCCTACTCCGAGAAGGAAGGAGGAGTCCTACTAGGATTGGGAGTCCTAGTAGGACTCCCCACCTGGCGCACCCTCTAGGGTTGGCTGGCCTCCCCCCTCCTCCTTTATATATGTGGGCAAGGGGGCACCCCATAGCACATCAGAGATTCTCTTAGCCGTGTGCGGTGCCCCCCTCCACAGTTTACCACCCCGGTCATATCGTCGTAATGCTTAGGCGAAGCCCTGTGCCGGTAACTTCATCATCACCGTCGCCACGCCGTCGTGCTGACGGAACTCATCTACTTCCACGATGCTCTACTGGATCAAGAGGTCGAGGGACGTCATCGAGCTGAACGTGTGCAGAACTTGGAGGCGCCGTACGTTCGGGGCTTGATCGGTTGGATCGAGAAGACGTTCGACTACATCAACCGTGTTGAGCTAACGGTTCCGCTTTCGGTCTACGAGGGTATCAGCTGCTTTGCCGTCTGCCATAGCAGACGGCAAAGGCATGTTTGGCGGACGGCAAAGCCTTTGCCATCTGCCAGCAGACGGCAAACACTCCGGCTGAACTGCTGCCAGTAAAGGCCGCTTTGTCGTCTGCTGGCGGACGGCAAAGAAGGAAAGTTCTTTGCCGTCTGCTAGCAGACGGCAAAGCTTGTGGACGGCACAAAAAAGGTGACAGCCCCGTTAGGGGGCTAACGGCGCTCTTTGCCGTCTGCCAGCAGACGGCAAAGACCTTTGATTCTTTGTCGTCTGCTGGAAGATGGCAAAGACCTTTCTTGTTTGCCATCTGCTGGCAGATGGCAAAGACCTCTGCTTCTTTGCCGTCTGCTAGCAGATGGCAAAGACCTTTCTTCTTTGCCATCTGCTGGTAGATGGCAAAGACCTCTGCTTCTTTGCCGTCTGCTAGCAGATGGCAAAGACGTTTGCTTCTTTGTCGTCTGCTAGCAGACGGCAAAGAGGCCAAATAGGCCAGCCCAGGTTGAACAGGCTGCTGCCACGTGGCCTGTTTGCCGTCTGCTAGCAGACGGCAAATTGGCTATATAGCCCCTGTTTTTTCTTAAATTCAATCAATTTCACAGATATATATATATATATATATATATATATATTCATTTCAAAATATTTCAACAAGTACATATAGCCAACATATCCCTGCCATATGGATCATCCAACATATCCAACACATATATCATCATCCAACACATATATACACCAAATGAAAAGTCCAACATATCCAACAATTAAGCAAAAGGTCCATATACAATATAGCCACCATCCATCCATACATATATACGTAGCAAGTTTCAAATTGTTCATCCTACAAAATCAAAACAAAAAGGAAGGACAAGGAGAAGAGTAGACTCCAACGCAAGCTTCCGTGATCTGAAGCAAATCTACAAAATGGGAAAGAAGAAAGTTAGAAGAAGACTAGAAGAAGAAGAAGAAGAAGAAGAAAAAGAAGCAGAATTTTTCTTCTCTTTCTTTTTCTTCTTCTTATTGCCTACTTGTGTCATTTTAGAGCTAACCTAGTTAAATAGGCCTTTTTTGACCTAAATAGGCTAAGTATGTCATAAATGAAGTAAATAAGCTAAGTATAGGTCATTTTGGAGCATATTAAGTCATTTTGGAGCTAAATAGGTCATTTTGGAGCATATTAAGTCATTTTGGAGCTAAATAGGTCATTTTGGAGCATATTAAGTCATTTTAGAGCTAAATAGGTCATTTAGGAGCATATTAAGTCATTTTGGAGCTAAATAGGTCATTTTGGAGCATATTAAGTCATTTTGGAGCTACATAGGTCATTTTGGAGCATATTAAGTCATTTTGGAGCTAAATAGGTCATTTTGGAGCATATTAAGTCATTTTGGAGCTAAATAGGTCATTTTGGAGCATATTAAGTCATTTTAGAGCTAAATAGGTCATTTAGGAGCATATTAAGTCATTTTGGAGCTAAATAGGTCATTTTGGAGCATATTAAGTCATTTTGGAACTACATAGGTCATTTTGGAGCATATTAAGTCATTTTGGAGCATATTAAGTCATTTTGGAGGAATAAATGCTAAGTATAGGTCATTTTACAGCTATCCTGGGTTAAATAGGTCATTTTTGAGCTAATTAAGCTTATTATGTCATTTTTTAGCTAGCTAAGCATATTGAGTCATTTTGGAGGAAAAAATGCTAAGTATATGATTATGTCGCTAGTATCCATATGGCAGAGAACCCGGGCCGACATGACTAGTCATAGAACCAAGGTGGCACAAACGTACAGGGACAGGCATACATGACCTAGCAATGCACGTGCCGGTCATCAGCGAGTGCAACCAAGTCGTAGCAAGCTACAAGGACTTCGGTGATACACCGCGTGACATTTCCCCGTAGGGACAGACACAGGAGCAAAGAAGGACACATGCCGGTCAATCCATGTGTTCCGGAGCAGTAGCGAACTACCATGGCTCAGTGGAAGCACTAGGAGGCATTTCCCTGTATGGAAGGCTACCAAAGGCACACGACTAGGTCATTTCTTAAGCTAAGTATGCATTTGTTAAGCTAAACACTTGGGAAAACTTACCGTCATCAAGGAGGTGTAGCTGTAGGACCGGTCGCGCCAGTGGCAGAAGGAGAAGCATCGGTCGATGCTTGTCGGGAGTTATGCTGCACCAAAGATCATTTCCAATGTATCGTTAGCATGATGCAACTCAAATGTGAAGACTAGTAACTAATGACCATTCAAATGAAACTCACCGTGCCCGCCGAAACAATGTCTGGCATCGCCGGAGGAGTCGTGCCGGTCTTCTCGCACATGGTCTGCACATTTGGTTTTGACGAGTCAGTCATATTAGATACTAATGTAAGGAACATTACGTGCATGATTTGGCTAACATGCAAAAGAAAATTACCGCGAACATCTCGTATAGGGCCCGGGTAGCCATCATGTTCCGGTTCCTCTCCTCCTCCAACAGCTTAGCCGTCTGCTGGTCCCTCTCCGCTAGAAGCGCCTGCGTGTTCGCTCTCTCTTCCTCAATAGCAGCCTGGGTCTTCGCTCTCTCTACCTCAATAGCAGCCTGCAACACCACTCGTTAGCATTGTAATAATCGACGGTCGCACACACAATGTAATGGAGGAAAGGTATCTGATTCCGTATAACTAACCTTGAATTGGAGCTCCACTGGCCGTGCATGAGGCAATATCTCAGGATCGGAGCTGGTCTGGCGCTTCTTGATCTGCGGGAGAGTGCTACTACAATGTATCAGTCCATTCCCAATGGCTAACGAGCCATGGGACCTCCCGCCACCAGATATCATCACCAGCTCTGGATCAAGAGGTTGGCTCGGGTTAAAGTCCGGCCCTTTCCTCGCCCTCCCCTGGTCTCTGTACATCACAAGCTTGTGGTGGGAGGTGGGGTTGGTGAATTTCTCTGGATCATCGAGGTCAGACTCAGAGAATGCCTTGGCCTTCTTGTACGAGGCAGTATTGGACATGGCATAGAGGTCGAACAGCTCTGGCACTGGAGCCTTGTTGTGTCGCGCCTAAAAGAGAGGAACAGAGTATTAGTTAAGGGCTCAAGCTAGCATGAAGAATGAATTTGCATGAATCATGAATCAAACCACATACCCAGTTTTCCCCGAACTGACGTAGGTTGACGCTGCCTAGATGGTGTGGGACACCTTTCATTTGGGCACGCTTGTTCTTTGCAATGTCGTGGACGGAGCGCCATTCGGGAGTGCACCACTCTTCCACCAACGCCTCCCAACAGTCCATCCTATCCGCACACCATCTCGGGGGCACCTAAGTTAAGCAAGAGAAATTTGAGCGCTACGCCTACAAATCAAATCAAGGAAACTAAGTACAAGGCCTTAAGAATAGGTAATTACCTTCATGTACTTCTCCTTACTCAGATACATGACGCGGCACTTCCCTTTTTTCCTCCTAATACCAGCCGAGGCGAAGTAGTCTCGAACAGCCTACGTCCGAGCCTCGTGCCGAAAGTTTTGAAGTAGGCGCCTGCACTCGGTGTTGATAACCCGAGCCGCGGCCTCCTCCTGTCCCTCAGCACACCTGTAGAAGGTCTGCAATCAAACAAGAAAACACGGATTAGTACAATCACTAGGGTTGCCAATCAAAGAAGAAAACACAACGTAGACGGCAAAGGAGAAATTACCCAAAACATCTGGATCACAATGTCGGCGACCGTGTGGCACTCGACATCGCCGATCCTATGCCCCGGCGGGGCCGGGGCAGCCAAGTAGTGCTCCCAGGTCATTCCTAGCTCTCGAACCCGGCCCTCACCGGGCAACGTGACCCACCCCGGGAAGCTCTGGCGACAAATCACACCAAGGACACTGTTGGGCTTGCGGACATTTGGCTCGTGTGTCCAACACCTGCAGTATGACAAGGCCAACGCATTAGATATTCGAAGAAACGTGAAGACAAAAGGTTAAAAAAGAGTAAATGCACTTACTTCTCCCCGCTAGGTGCAATCAACCACCTCTGGTCGGGGGTCGCCGGGGTGTCAGGGAGCTTTGTACCACCACGCTGGTAGACTTTGCGCCCCTCAACCCACTCACCCTCGCTATAGCTATCAGAGCTATAGCCACCCTCAGCATGGCCACTCGACTCCGGCGAGTCCTCCAAAGGGTTCTGCTGCGACTCAGCGTGATCCCTGCTGAGCTCCGAGGCTCGTCGGCCGTAGGCACGTCTGCCAAAGGCTCGTCGCCCCGAGGCTCATGGACCGGAGTCCGAGACGGCTCCACCTCAGGCGGCTCCATCTCAGACGGAGCACTCCTGTGGTCGGGTGAATCAGCTGGGGGTGGCGGCGAGGAAGGTGTAGCAGCAGCCTTCCTACCTCGCCCGCCGCCATGTCCACCTCTAGGAGCCTTCTTCCCCCCCGACCTCTCCCGACCGAAGAAGAAGCGACCGCCGGTGGTGTCTGCATACCGAGATCCAGCGCTCTCCGAAGGCTCTGAAGTGGAATGGAACTACCCCTCCCACCACGCGCCGAGGAAGGAGCCTCGGAGCGCTCTCGACCCGCGCCCACCATCTGTCAACACCTGCAATGACAAAGAGTAAACGAAATTAGTACAACATAAAAAGATTGAATACCTGACATGAATAATATGTATATAATTTTAGTGTATCATCATCATGAACATAATAAAAAATTGAATACCTAACATGAACTAATTAATAATATATATGTATGTAATAATAATTGAATACCTGACATGAACTATAATATTAATCTTCATCGTCATCATTAATAAATGCATCATCATCATCGTCTATATATGCTTCGGGTTCAATAAATGCATCATCATCATCACTATTAGTAATGACGTGCTCATCATCATCAATAAATGCATCAACATGTGGAAGGCCTCCTGTACGTAATCGGTCAAGCATTGACAGGTCATCCGCAGCAGTAACCTCTTCTTGTTCCGGCTCTTCTTGTTCCGGCTCAGGCTCGGATTCACTGCTGCTGTCTACTTCAATGTTCTGGGGTGAAGTAGAGCGGTTATTGAAACGTTTTTTGGAAAGACGTGTTTCTTGGAAGAATTCTCCTTCATATGTGTCTGGGTTAATGTGAGGTTCATAATCCTCTTCATTGGGGGGAGGTGGTCTAACATGTGGCGGCACATCATAAACGACATCCCAACCATTCAGATTTGGATCACTTTGGCAGGCCCA
Organism: Thinopyrum elongatum; assembly: GCA_011799875.1. NCBI lineage: Eukaryota > Viridiplantae > Streptophyta > Magnoliopsida > Poales > Poaceae > Thinopyrum > Thinopyrum elongatum. The sequence continues at coordinate 44,763,780 of CM022298.1, read as the reverse complement.
CGGTAGATAGAAAACTTGGGTCGCCTGTTGAGCCGTAATATAGACATCGGGAACATCCAAATGGGTGCTTTGTTTGATTTCGACTAGCCCTAGATGTTCATGAGTCCTTCTAGTCTCCTTCGGCTGGAACCAATAACATTTGAAGACTACGACGTTCGGTGGGTTGGCACCATAGAATAGAAGTTCATAAATTGCTTCAACTCTTCCATAATACTCGGTATCTCCTTCGCCGATAGCAGAGACACAACAATTTGTAGACTTTCGGTCGGCCATAGATAGCTCTTTGCCATAGGTACGAAAGCAATACCCGTTGATGTCGTATTTGTCAAATGAACGGACCTTATAGTCAAAACCATTAGCGACTTGTCTCAATTCGGCGTCCATAGACTCTGAACTAGCCTACAAGTTTAATACGAAAGGATTGTTGCATTAGCCGGAAATTAGAAGAAGAAATGAAATGGTCTAATGGAAATTACCGTTTGTTTGAACCAAGAGATGAAACCGGGATAGCCGCCTCCATACATTGCCAGAAGCTCATACTCTTCAACAGAATCCTTTTGGATCACCGCTCCATACGAGAATTCAGTGACGTATCGACTGTATCAAATATCCGGGAATAAGAGCAGTTCAAAGGAATTAGAGGTTGCGAAACAATGTACCGAGAACTTACTCGATGTACGGCCGCACTTCTGTTAGGTTGTTCAAGATATACAACGTAATGGTCCGCCATTCGTCGACATCCAACAATAAGGGTGTATAAGCACCGGCTGGTGCGAGCTTCCCTTTGAATAGGCTGAGGTTGGATCCACCCTTTTTAGGGTCGCCAGCATTGTACCGAGGCTTCGGATTATGCAAATGACGATTTTTGGCTTCGTAATGTGCTGTCACGAAGTTTGCCGCCTCCTCAGTAATGAATGCCTCGGCCATCGATGCATCAATTCGACGTTTATTTTTACATTTTTCTCGAAGCGTCTTCTGCATCCTCTCAGTTGCGTAGCACCAACGATTCTGCACGGGCCCCCCCAATCGTGCCTCGGTCGGGAGATGCAAAATCAAATGCTGCATTGGATTAAAGAAGCCCGGTGGAAAGATCCTCTCTAACTTGCAGATCAACTCCAGCGCCAACTCTTCCAGTTCTTCTAGCAAGCCAGGCGATAGTTCTTTCGCACAAAGAACACGGAAGAAATAGCTCAGCTCTGCCAGTACTAGCCATTCATCCTCAGGGATAAAGCCACGCAACATCACTGGCATTACCCGCTCAAGCCATATGTGCCAATCATGACTCTTGAGACCAAATATTTTCAATTTTTCAAGGCTCGCTCCCCTCTTTAGATTCACTGCATACCCATCGGGGAACATCAACTCCTTTTTCACCCACAGGAGTATTTCCCTCATAACGGGCCTTCCAAGATTGAACCATGCCTTTGGCTTCGTCCAGTTCTTCTTTCCTTTTGGTTGTCGCATGTTTTGTAGCGGTCTATCACATAGAGCCTGCTGATCGACTCTAGCCTTAGGATTATCCTTTGTTTTCCCCTCTATGCCGAACAATGTACCAAAGAGGGCCTCGCCGACATTCTTTTCAGTGTGCATCATGTCAATGTTGTGTGGGCAAAGGAGGTCTTTGAAGTAAGGCAGATCCCACAAGCATGTCTTGTGAGTCCAGGCGTGTTCGGAATTATACCCCTTGAAATACCCTGGATGCTCCGGATCCGGCTCGAGAGAGTTTAACTGATCCAGGGTCTATTGGCCTGTCAACGCAGGTGGTGTAGAGTTTTTGACAACTCTACCTTTGATGAAGTTCTTCTTGTCTTTCCTGAACTTATGGCGAGGATCCAGGAACTGTCTATGCATGTCAAAGCAAGAAAACTTGCCACCCGCCTGCAGCCGACGAAACTCAAGAGCTGCCTTGCATGTGGGGCACGGGAACCTTCCATGCACACACCAGCCAACGAATAGTGCATACGCCGGCAAGTCATGCATCGAGTACATGTACCACGCACGCATTAGGAAGTTTTTTTTGTAGCGGTGTCGTATGTCTTGATCCCATTATCCCAAGCTTCTTGCAGTTCATCCTTAAGCGGCTGCATGTACACATTCATATTCTTCCCCAGATAGTTGGGCCCCGGAATTATCAACGTCAGGAAAATGTTCTTTCTTTGCATAATCTGTCCGGGGGGGGAGATTGAGTGGAATGACAAATACAGGCCAACAACTGTATTGGGCTGCCATCATACCAAACACATTGAACCCATCCGTGCTTATGGCAATTCGAGGATGCCTTGGATCTGCCGCTTTAGCATGATGTATTGCATCGAAGCGCTTCCACGCAAAAGCGTCCGATGTGTGTACCAACATCGGCTCCCCATCTGCATCTAGTTCGGTTCTTTTGCCCAATTTGTGCCATGTCATCTGTCTGGCCGTCTCTTCGACCATGAAAAGACGTTGAAGTCTTGGTATGATTGGCATATACCGAAGAACATTAACTGGGATTTTTTTCTGACTCTTCTCACCCATACCGTTGTCTACCTCAACATACCTGGAAGACTGGCAAACGGGACAATACTTCAAGTCCGCATACTCAAGCCTAAATAAGGCACATCCTTTCTCACAGGCATCTATCTTCTCATAGGGCATCTTAAGTACACGGAGGATTTTGTCCGACTGGTACAGGTTTGCAGGCATTACATGGCCTTTGGGTAGAAAGCGTCCAAATAGTGTCATCATCGCGTCGTAGCATTCTCTGCCCAAGTTGAATTGAGCCTTCAGAGCCATTACTTGTGCGATGGCATCCAGCTGACAAAGCTCAGTGTGCTCGTGGAGAGGACGTTTTGAAGACTCCAACATATCATTGAAGGCCTTTGCAGATTCCTCCATCTCATCGTCCGAATCCCGAGCATCATCAAAGTCTTCCACCATGTCTTACATCCCGGTACCATGCTCGTCGGTGCGACGACGGCCCTCCTCAGCTCTGGCACGTTGGGCAGACTCACCATGAAATGTCCAGACCATATAATTAGGCGTGAAACCCAACTTCTGCAGGTGTTTGATCATTTCTAACTCTGACTTCTTATGAGAGTTGTCGCAGTGGACACAGGGGCACCAGGTTGTTTCCTGTCCATTTGCAAATGCGGCTCTCACAAACCCCTTGGTTTTTCTCATCCATTCATGGGTCATGTCTTTCTGACTAGTGTGACCGGTGTACATCCATGCACGATCACTCATCTTGCCTAGCTACTGGACACACAAGGAATACATACATAATTCAGCAAACCATATTCATCAGTTAATAGAGTTTGTCAGTTTTATTACGTCCATGCAACCTAGATGCTAGTAGGTAAAGATAGGTCCTAATCCCACCCGAGTATGTGTAGATTGGGTTCGTTTTCCCATGCTCTGCTCCGGATCCGACGCAAAATTTCGGCAGCACCTCCCCGCTGTTCTCCTGATACATGTCTCGGCAATAAGCAGAGAGGATGTGTACCCGGAGAACAACAGGGAGGCACTGACGAAATTCTGCATCGGATCCGGAGCAGAGCATATGGGAAAATGAACCCAATCTACACATACTCGGGCTGTCCATGGATAACGTTGGACAATTCGAAAGAATCACGGTTATAAATATGCAAATGCATGCATATTTATAGATGTAACCCTTTCAAACGAGAGACGCATAGTGGTCACGCATACTGATGATTGACACCTACAGCTAGCAAGTTTCATCGGCACGAAGACCGGAACAGAGCAAATGAAGGGGGGAGGAGGAGATGTCATTTGTGCTCACCCACGAACGCAGGGGCGGAGCTCGTCGAACGCACGGGGAGGTCGTCGAACACCAGACCCTCGCAGCAACGAAAGAACTGCACATTTAAATCCACCCGATCAACACAAATATATATGATGTTTTTCTTAACAAAATTGGGAAATATACTTCCTAACTCATAATTCACAAATATATGACCCCGTCGGCGTCTGGAAGGCCGAAGAGAACCTTTTTGGTCAACAGGAGGCCAAAGAGGTGTCGGGGGTCAGGGGTGTCGTGTCTGGGTGGCGTGGTGTCGGGGGTGTCGTGTCTGGGTGGCGTGGTGTCGGGGTGTCGGGTCGGGGTCGGGGTTTCGGGGGTGTCGTGTCTGGGTGTCGTGGTGTCGGGGTGTCGTGGTGTCGGGGTGTCGGGGTCGGGGTGTCGGGGTTTATATTGAATGCATATTTATCGATGCGACCCTTTCGGACGGGAGACGCCTAGGTTACACGACTTGACGTGATAATTAAATCTAGTGACATAAAAAAGAGCATCATGATGTAGCTCACCCTCGGATGTAGAGGATGTAGTCGATCAGCAGGGGGACGATCGAGGACCAACAGCTCTGATGTCAATAATCACTCCATGGATACGCAACACCACAAATTCTGTAAATTCCACCGAGTGAAAAAACAATTAGGTCATCACATCACATACAACAGAAACTGGGTGTTCATTGAACTTTCTCCATGTACAACGTTTATCGATTAGCACATAGCAGGGCCAAAAATATTTTTTAGCAAATCATCTACCTAAATCAACTACTCCTACCAGAGCAGTGTACAATGTACAGAGAAATACATCCATCTATTGATCGATTGTTCTCTGTACAGACAAATACATCCATCTATCGATCCATTCACTTGTCCACACATCTATGTGTTTCTATGTACAGACATTGAATGGCATGACAAATTCTATAGAGACAAGCACATCCATTCACCAGTGCATCCATCCATTCTTCCATCCACCAGAGAAGACGGAGAGGAGAGGAGAGCTCACCAGAGGAGACGGCCAGAGCGAACTCCGGAGGCGAGGCACGGCGGGGGTCAGGGGCGGGCTCGACGGCGGGGGCCGGAGGCGGGCGGGGGCCGGAGGCGGGCGGGGCCGCCGGGGCCGGAGGCGGGGGCGGGGGGGAGCGGGCGCTGTGTTGGGGCCTAGGCCGGACCTCGCATTTTCCGCCCCTGTGCCCTCGCTTGTTTTGCGCTCTCCTTTTCCTGGATGTTTTGACTGATCCTCCCTTGTTGGCCTTTTCTTTGTCTGCTTGCTCTGTCTTTTTCTCATCCCTTTTCCTTTTTCTTATTTTCTCTCTTTTTTCTTGGCGGGCAGCTGGGTCGGGGCGGGGTGGGTTGGGGCGAGAGAGAGGGGGAACGCCGGCCGACCGGGGCCGGGGGCGGGCGCGGCGGGGAGGAGGGGGCGGCGGCGGGCTGCGGGGAGGACGGGCCGTCGGCGGGCTGCGGGGAGAGAGGGAGAGAGAGATGTGAGAGAGAGAGAGAGAGAGGCGCGGGGCGCGGGAGAGAGATAGGCGCGGGGCGGGGGGCGAAAATTAAGCCCCCCGTTTGCCGTCTGCTTTTTTTTAAATTTTTTTCTTTGCCGTCTGCTGGCAGACGGCAAAGAATTCTTTGCTGTCTGCCAGCAGACGGCAAAGAGGGTGACCGTTAGCGCGCCCCCGCCGTGACACTGTGGGCCCCCCTTACGTCTTCGCCGTCTGCTGGCAGATGGCAAAGAAATCTTTGCCGTCTGCCAGCAGACGGCAAAGAAGTGGCCCGTGTGACCTAGGCAGTGCAGTACCCCGTGGGGCCCACTTTTGGTCTTTGCCGTCTGCTAGCAGACGGCAGAGAACTGTTTGCCGTCTGCCAGCAGACGGCAAAGAAGTGGCAGATGGCAAAGACCCGCTGGTTCTTTGCCGTCTGCTTTGGTAAGACAGACGGCAAACAGCCTCTTCGCCATCAGCTGGCAGACGGCAAAGAGCTGGCAGATGGCAAAGACCCTGATTCCAGTAGCGGTACGTGGACATACTCTCCCCTCTCGTTGCTATGCATCTCCTCGATAGATCTTGCGTGATCGTAGGAAAATTTTTGATATTACATGCTACGTTCCCCAACACTTTTATATGATTCAAAGCAATAGTCTAGTTTTGACATGAAGATTTAAATACTCAAGCATATCAATAGGCAACCATGTCCTTCAAAATATCAACACTAAAGCAAGTTATCTCTAGCCCATTATGCTCAATCATTGATCCATTCATGAAACACACTCGCATATTAGCTACACCCAATGCTCAAGTACGATCATAGTGCCCCTTAGTTGGTGCTTTATAAGAGAAGATGGAGACTCAAAATAAAAATTGCATAAAGTAAAAGAAAGGCCCTTCGCAGAGGGAAGTAGGGATTTGTAGAGGTGCCAGAGCTCAAAGCGAAAAAAGTAGAGATAAAACATTTTGGGTGGCATGCTTTTCCTGTCAACGAAAACGATCGAGTAGTTCCCAATACTTTCCATGCTAGATATATCATAGGCGGTTCCCAAACAGAAAATAAAGTTTATTCCTTTTTTCCACCATACTTTCACTTTCCATGGCTAGCCGTATCCACGGGTTCCCTCCATACCAACACTTTCCAAGGAATTTATTATTTGACAACATAAAGTAAATTCATTTTTCATTTCAGGACTGGGCATCCCTAATACCTTTGCCATACTCTCGGGCAATGACAAGTGAATAAACACTCATCTTGAGAATAACACATCTAGCATGAAAATATATCAGCCACCCCCTACCGTTTCATGAGCGGTACGAGCACACAAAAGAGAAATTTATTTTGAAATTAGAGATGGCACATACAAATTTGCTTAGAACGGCACGGAAGTACCGCATATAGGTAGGTATAGTGGACTCATATGGCAAAACTGGTTTAAGGATTTTGCATGCACAAGTAGTGATCATACTTAGTGCAAATGAAGGCTAGCAAAAGATTGAGAAGCATCCAACCAAGAAACGAAAAATCTCATAAGTGAGCATTAAGCATAACTAACACCGAATAAGGCACCGCAAGTAGGATGTAATTTCATTGCATAACTATTGACTTTCGTGCTTGCATAGGGAATCACAAACCTTAACACCAATATTCTTACTAAGCCATAATTACTCATTAACATGACTCACATATTATATCATCATACCGCAAAACTATTACAAGGAATCAAGTTTATTTTGTCCAATAATCTTCATGAAAGTTTTTATTATATCCCTCTTGGATATCTATCACTTTGGGACTAATTTTATATGTTGCTTTTGATAGCTCAAACAAATCTAAGTGAAGAACATGAGCATAAAAATTTTATTCTCTCAAAATAATTTAAGTGAAGCAAGAGAGAATTTCTAAAAAAAATTACTAACTCTCAAATAAATCTAAGTGAAGCATGAGAGCATTTCTTCAAAAATACTAAAGCACACCGTGCTCAAAAAGATATAAGTGAAGCACTAGAGCAATTCCATAGCTCATAAAAATTTAAGTGAAGCATAGAGAGCAATTCTAACAAGTCATAGCATAATTTTGGCTCCCTCAAATAGGTGTGTCCAGCAAGGGTTCATGACTTTAAATAAAAAGCAAAACAAGCAAAGACTCATATCATACAAGACGCTCCAGGCAAAACTCATGATATGTGACGAATAAAAATATAGCTCCAAGTAAAATACCGATGGTCGTTAAGCTTAGTTGCTTACTTCTCTTTGGATAATGACTTGGGGTGCCATGGGGCATCCCCAAGCTTAGCCTCTTCTTACTCCTTATTCCTTCATCCATCGTAATCTCACCCAAAACTTGAAAACTTCAATCACACAAAACTCAACAAAACCTTCGTGGGATCCGTTAGTATAAGAAAACCAATCTTTAATTTAAGTACTGCAGAAAACCCATTCAAATTTTGTTCTTGCATTATATCTACTGTATTCTAACTTTACCATGGCTCATACCCCCCCCCCCCACTAAAAACCATAGATTCATCAAAATAAGCACACAATGCAAAGAAAACAGAATCTGTTAAAAATAGAACAGTCTGTAAAGATGCGAATTTTTCTCATACTTCTGTAACTCCAAAAATTCTGAAAACTTAAGACAACAGAGAAAATTTGTATATCAATCTTGTGTAAAAAATTCAGAATTTTTCGTCGCTTCTGTGAATTTTCAAAAAAAAAATACTGGACGCAAAAGTTTCTGTTTTCCAACAAGATCAAATCAACTATCACCAAAGCTATCCTAAAGGCTTTACTTGGCACAAACACTAATTAAAACACAAAAAACACAATCATAACAGTAGCATAATTGTGCAAACACCCAAGAACATAAAGAAAAAGACAAAAACAAATTTTATTCATTGGGTTGCCTCCCAACAAGCGCTATCGTTTTACGCCCTTAGCTAGGCATAAAGCAAAGATCTAAGTGTTGTCATCTTTGTTTCTAGATCCATAAGATGCCCTCATGATTGATTCATATGGTGGCTGAATTCTTGTTCTAGGGAAGTGTTCCATACCCTTTCTCAAAGGAAATTGGAATTTGATATTCCATTCTTTCATATCAATCACGGCACCTATAGTGCGCAAAAACGGTCTACCAAGAATAATTGGACAAGACGGAATGCAGTCAATATCAAGAACAATAAAATCTATGGGCACATAATTCCTATTTGCAAGAATAAGAACATTATTAATTCTTCCCATAGTCTTTTTAATAGTAGAATCCGCCAAGTGCAAATTTAAGGAACATTCTTCAATATCGGTAAGACCAAGCACATCACATAAAGATTTCGGAATTGTAGAAACACTAGCACCCAAATCACATAAAGCAAAACACTCATAATTTTTAATCTTGATTTTGATAGTAGGTTCCCATTCATCATGTAATTTTCTAGGAATTGATATTTCTAATTCCAACTTTTCTTCCAAAGCTTTCATCATAGCATCAACAATATGTTTAGTAAAAGCTTTAGTTTGTTCATAGGCATGGGGTGAATTTATCATGGATTGCAACAAAGAAATACAATCAATCAAAGAGCAATTATCATAATTAAAGTCCTTGTAATCTAAAAGAGTGGGCACATAACTAGTTAAAGTTTTGACCTCTCCAAACCCACTTTTATCAATTTTCTCAACAAGATTTTCACCCTCCAAATTATCGGGACGCATTCTAGCTAAAGTTGACTCTTCTTCAGTCCCTTTTTCATCAATTTTAATTTTACTAAACAAGGAATCAATAGAAGAAACACCAATCACTTTAAGATCTTCATCATTTTTGTGAAAGCAATCATTGGAAAACGCTTTTTCTAAAAATTCTCTTCTAGCTCTAAGCATAGCGGTTCTTTTCTTACTTTCATAAATAGAAACATATAAAGCTTTAATTGATTCTTCAACCTTAGGCACAAAAATTTTCATCTTGAGATTTTCTACATCATGAGAAATTCTATCAACACTTCTAGATAAATCATCAATCTTACTCAATTTTTCTTCCATCATAGTATTAAAATTCTTTTGAGCATTGATAAATTCTTTAATATTATTCTCAAAATCAGAGGTGTTCCTATTATTATTATTATAAGAAGGATTACTATAGGAATTACCATAATTATTAGAGGAATTACTAGGAAAAGGCCTAGAATTAAAATTACCTCTATAAGCATTGTTATTGAAATTGTTTCGAGAGATAAAATTCACATCTACGGCATCACTATTTTGCTCAATCAAGGTAGACAAAGGCACATCATTAAAATCAATAGGAGCACTTTTATTAGCAACCAATTTCATAAGAGCATCAACTTTTTCACTCAAAGAAGAACTTTCTTCAACCGAATTAACCTTTTTTACTAGTAGGAGCTCTTTCGGTATGCCATTGTGAATAATTTGCCATAATATTGTCTAGCAATTTAGTAGCTTCACCCAAAGTAATTTCCATAAAAGTACCACCCGCGGCGGAATCTAAAAGATTTCTAGAAACAAAATTCAATCCCACATAAAAAATTTGTATGATCATCCAAAGATTTAAACCATGAGTAGGACAATTTCTTAGCATCAATTTCATTCTTTCCCAAGATTGCGCAACATGTTCATGCTCAAGTTGCTTAAAATTCATGATTTGTGTCCTAAGGGAAATAATTTTCGCGGGCGGAAAATACTTAGTAATAAAAGCATCTTTGCACTTATCCCAAGAATTGATACTATTGCGAGGCAAAGAAGTAAACCAAATTTTCGCACGATCTCACAAAGAAAACGGAAATAATTTCAACTTCACAATATCATTGTCCACATCTTTTTTCTTTAGCATATCGCATAATTCCACGAATGTGTTAAGATGGGACGCGGCATCCTCACTAGGAGTACCCGAAAATTGATCTTTCATAACAAGATTCAACAAAGCGGCATTAATATCGCAAGACTCCGCACTAGTGGCGGGAGGAGCAATCGGAGTGCTAATAAAATCATTGTTGTTGGTATTGGAGAAATCACACAACTTGGTGTTCTCTTGAGTCATCGTGACTACGCAACAAGATTGCACTCAAAAACAGATCTGACGAGAAAACGGCGAACGAAAAAGAGGGCGAATAAAACGGCAAATTTTTGTGAAGTGGGGGAGAGGAAAACAAGAGGCAAATGGAAAATAATGTAAATTGCAAGGAGATGAGATTTGTGATTAGGAACCTCATAGATGTTGATGATGTCTCCCCGGCAACGGCGCCAGAAATTCCTTTTGATGTTTGCTTGAACTACGTCGGTATTTCCCCAAACAGGAAGGGATGATGCAGCACATCAACGGTAGGTATTTCCCTCAGTGATGAGACCAAGGTTATCGAACCAGTAAGAGAACCAAGCAACACTACGTAAACAGCACCTGCACACAAAGAACAAATACTTGCAACCCGACGTGTTAAAGGGATGTCAACCCTTTCGGGTAACGGCGCCAGAAATTGGCACGTGGCCAGGAGATAAATGGTAGTAGATTGGATAAATAGATCGCGAATAAAATAAAGTGAAGCAAAATATTTTTGGGTTTTTAGAAATATAGATCTGAAAATAAAAGTGGCAAATAAATAAAAAGACAAATAGCAAAATATATCTGAAAATATATGATGAGAAAATAGACCCGGGGGTCGTAGATTTCACTAGTGGCTTCTCTCGAGAAAAATAGCATACGGTGGGTAAACAAATTACTGTTGGACAATTAATAGAACTTCAAATAATTATGACGATATCCAGGCAATGATCATTATATAGGCATCACGTCCAAGATTAGTAGACCGACTCCTGCCTGCATCTACTACTATTACTCCACACATCGACCGCTATCCAGCATGCATCTAGTGTATTAAGTTCATGGAGAAACGGAGTAATGCAATAAGAACAATGACATGATGTAGACAAGATCTATTTATGTAGAAACATACCCCATCTTGTTATCCTTCATAGCAACGATACATACGTGTCGGTTCCCCTTCTGTCACTGGGATCAAGCACCGTAAGATCGAACCCATCACAAAGCACCTCTTCCCATGGCAAGAAAAATAGATCTAGTTGCCCTAACTAAACCAAAAATTCGTAGAAGAAATACGAGGCTAAAAGTAATCATGCATATAAGAGATCAAAAGACTCGAATAACTTTCATGGATAAAAACATAGATCTGATCATAAACTCAAAGTTCATCGGATCCCAATAAACACACCGCAAAAAGAGTTACATCAAATAGATCTCCAAGAGACCATTGTATTGAGAATCAAAAGAGAGAGAGGAAGCCATCTAGCTACTGCCTACGGACCCGTAGGTCTACAATGAACTACTCACGCATCATCGGAGAGGCACCAATGAGGATGATGAACCCCTCCGTGATGGTGTCTAGATTGGATCTGTGGTTTCTGGAACTTGCGGCGGCTGGAATTGATTTTCGTCGACTCCCCTAGGGTTTCTGGAATATTGGGGTATTTATAGAGCAAAGAGGCGGTGCGGGAGGTGGCCGAGGTGGGCACAACCCACCTGGGCGCGCCTGGGCCCCCAGGCGCGCCTTGGTGGGTTGTGCTCCCCTCGGAGCCCCCCTCAGGTAATTTTTTGGCCCAACTTGTGTCTTCTGGTCCAGAAAAATCACCAAGAAGTTTCACTGCGTTTGGACTCCGTTTGGTATTGATTTCCTACGAAGTAAAAAACAAGCAAAAAACAACAACTGGCACTGGGCACTATGTCAATAGGTTAGTCCCAAAAAATGATATAAAGTTGCTATAAAATGATTGTAAAACATCTAAGAATGATAATATAACAGCATGGAACAATCAAAAATTATAGATACGTTGGAGACGTATCATCTAGCAGCGTTCGAAGAAAACCAGTGAGGCCGGCGTCGTCAGTCTGGCGGTGGGGTTGGCGAGCAGCTCATGCTTGTTACTCAGGCGCTGGAGCAACTTATGAAGGGCAACGGGGGATCTTCAGGTGCCGACCGCAGTGGGGGTGGCCGTGGCCGCGGAGGCGGCCGAGGGCGCGGCGGTGGCCGCGGTGGACGGGGTGATCGCGTGCAGGCCGCGAGCGGCGACGGCAAGGACGGATCAAAGCAGAAAGAAGCACCGTAAGTTTGATATCTCAAAGGTCCGCTGTTTTAACTACAATGAGATGGGGCTTTTCAAGTCTGACTGTCCAGAGGCCAAGCGCGAGCGGGCAAATCTTGTGCAAGCAGAGGATGTTGATGAACCAGCACTGCTAATGCTCGAGGCATGTGAACTGATGTCAGTTGAGTCTACCCCAATAGAGAATGTGTATTTGAATGAAGAGAAGGTACTACCTAAATTGAGTGGTAGTTAGGATATCTCCTGGTACTTGGACACGGGGGCGAGCAACCACATGACTGGGTGTGCCGAGAAGTTTGCAGAGCTGGACAGAGTAGTAAGCAGCAAAGTCAGATTTGGCGATGGATCGGCTATGGAAATCTGCGGGCGTGGCTCAGTGCTTATGCAGTGTCTGTCAGGTGAGCACCGGGTACTGACAGATGTATATTTCATTCCACGGCCAAAAAGCAATATAATCAGTCTAGGGCAATTGGATGAGAATGGTTGCAAGTATGCGAGTGAAGATGGTGTCATGACTGTATGGGACAAGCAGAGAAAGGTGTTGGCAAAAGTAAAGCGCACTCGCAACCGGATGTATGTCCTGAACATTCAACCGGCTGAACCTGTTTGTCTAATGGCTCACGCGAAAGAGGAAGCGTGGCTCTGGCATATGAGGTATGGGCATGTGAATTTCCGCTCACTCCGCAGTCTTGCAGCAGAGAACATGGTCGTCGGCATGCCACGGCTAGAGCAGATCGACCAAGTGTGCGATGGATGCATGGTTGCCAAGCAAAGGCGACTCCCGTTCCCAGCTCAAGCCACTTACCGTGTGTCAGAGCAGCTTGAGCTCATTCATGGAGATTTGTGTGGCCCAATAACCCCAGAAACACCCAGCAGGAAGAGGTACTTCCTGCTGTTGGTGGACGATCACTCACGGTACAAGTGGGTTGCCCTGTTGCGCAGCAAAGATGAAGCTCTGGGTGAAGTGAAGAAAATTCAGAAGGCAGCTGAGACAGAGCGAAATCTAAAACTGAAAGCGGTCCAGACTGATAGAGGTGGAGAGTTCGCATCAAAAGAGTTTGCTGAGCACTGTGATGAGCATGGAATCACACACTTTCGCACTGCACCATACACCCCACAGCACAACGGTGTTGTCAAAAGAAGGAATCAAACCATTGTCGGTATGGCCCGAAGCTTGCTCAAGAGTATGGGAGTGCCCGCAAGATTCTGGGGGGAGGCTATAGCGACTGCAGTTTATCTCCTTAATAGGTCACCCACGAAAAGCATCAAAGGGATGACACCTTACCAGGCTTGGCATGAGAAGAAGCCTGCAGTCCAGCACTTGCGCACATTTGGATGTGTAGCTCATGTGAAGCTTGTTGGGCCAGGACAGAACAAGCTGTCAGACAGGAGCAGGCAGATGGTGTTTATTGGCTATGAGACCGGCTCGAAGGCATGTCGCATGTTTGATCCAGAGACTAAGAGGCTAGTTGTGACTCGAGATGCTATGTTCGAGGAGGATAGGTGCTGGGAATGGAACTCCTCTAGATCTCTGGTGCAAGAGGGTCAAGAACAGTTTGTTGTCCACTACCCTGATCAGGTCGATTCCGACGAGGCAGAGAAGGCAGCAGAAAGTGTTGCCATGACAGAAAAATCTGCTGCTGCAGGTGGAACGAAAACCCCTCCCAGAGCAGCAAATTCTTCCACCGTGGCAGCACCTCGTCACGCTATCAGGACTAAGAAAATCAATGATGGAGTGGTGATTCCATTCGACTTGGATGGCTCGGCAGCGACTCCTACTCAGGTTCTTGTTTTCCCAGGGACCCCGTACATAGAGCCCTCTCAAGGTCCACAAGGAAAATGCCCACTCGAGGACATATATGAAGAGACATTGCCTATCAAGCTTGCTGATGCAAGGGTGTGTCTGTTTGCACTAGAAGAACCCGCAAATCATTTGGAAGCGAAGAAAGAGGCTTGCTGGCTGAGAGCCATGAAGGAGGAGCTCAGCACAATCGAGTCCAATGGGACTTGGGAATTATGTGATTTTCCAAAGGGACACAGACCGATTGGTTTAAAGTGGGTTTATAAAATCAAGAAGGATCCAAATGGAGCTGTGATCAAGCACAAGGCAAGACTTGTTGCTAAAGGATATGTACAACAACAGGGAAAAGACTATGAAGAAGTGTTTGCATCCATGGCACGGATTGAGTCAGTGAGATTGCCGGTCGCCCTTGCTGCTCAATTTGGATGGAAGATGCATCATATGGATGTTAAGTCGGCCTTTCTGAATGGAGACTTGACAGAAGAGGTCTATGTGTGTCAACCACCAGGGTTTGAGCTAGCTGGATATGACAGCAATGTATACAAACTAAGCAAAGCACTTTATGGTCTCCATCAGGCTCCCAGAGCTTGGAATTCAAAGCTTGATTCCACTTTGACTGAACTTGGTTTTGAGAAATGTCCTTCAGAATCTGGGCTCTACAAGAAAAATGAAGGTAATTCAGTGCTGATTGTTGGAGTGTATGTTGATGATTTGATAATCACAGGGGGAAGTGATCGAGTCATCTCTGATTTCAAGAAGCAGATGAAGACAAAGTTCAGCATGACTGATCTTGGTCTCCTAAGCTACTATCTAGGGATTGAGGTGAAACAATCAGCAAAAGAAATTACTCTGAGTTAGACAAGCTATGCAGAAAAAATTCTTGAGAAGATGGGAATGGTTGAATGCAATATTTTGCACACGCCCATGGAAAACAGACTGAAGCTCAGCAAAGAGAGCAAGGCAGATGCAGTTCATCCTACACAGTATAGAAGTGTGGTGGGGAGCCTAAGATATCTGATCCATACTCGGCCAGATCTCAGCTACTCAGTTGGTCTCGTCAGCAGATTCATGGAAAAACCTACAGTGGAGCACATGACAGCAGTTAAACATATCCTAAGGTATGTGAAAGGGACTCTGAACCTTGGGTGTAGTTACAAGAGATTCAGAGAAGGTGATCCACAGCTGCTAGGTTACTCTGACAGCGATCTGGCAGGAGATGTTGATGACAGGAAGAGCACAACTGGAGTGTTATTCTATTTTGGGGGGGTACCCGGTGTCATGGAGTTCACAAAAACAGAAAGTTGTGGCTCAATCTTCCTGTGAGGCTGAATATGTGGCAGCTGCATCTGCTGCAATCCAAGGAATTTGGCTAGGAAGACTAGTAGGTGAGTTACTTGGACAGTAGCAAGCAAGATGGACTCTCAGGGTGGACAATCAGTCTGCAATTGCTCTGTGCAAAAACCCGGTGTTCCATGAGAGAAGCAAACACATTGATATTCGATATCACTTTGTGAGGAATTGTGTTGAGGAAGGAACACTTGCAGCGGAACATGTCAGAACTGGTGATCAGCTTGCTAACATACTCACAAAGCCTCTGCCCAAGCTCAAGTTTCAGGAGATGAAAGGAAGGATTGGCATGAAGATAGTGCACCAAAATTAAGGGGGTGAAATGTTATGTTAATCATGTTGCACTGTCACAGTAGTTTTGTTTTTTGCATGATGAACAAATAATGGCCAGAAGCATGTTGCGTTCATGCTGCGGCTGAATAGGTCTTAGTTCTACCAGTTCTTTCTGTTGTTAGTTGTGTAGAGCAGCCCACGATCTGTCTGTGGGATGGCGCGGGGTGATCGGATCGTGACCAGCTGAGTTGGTTAGACTGAATAAAAGGAAAGCCCAGAAAAGACACAAGTAAGTGCGCGTCACCAAAACTGTCTCCTCTTTGTTTTCTTCCTGTTAGTTCGTGTTCTTCAGAGTTCAGAGCTAATCCACCCTCACGTGTGTGTGTGTGTGTGTGTGTGTGTGTGTGTGTGTGTGTGTGTGTGTGTGTGTTGATCTGGGAGCTGATCTGACAGACTGTTCGTGTGTCTCCTCAACTTATAGACCCACTTAACTCCAACCGGTCTGTGTCCCCCTGGCAGGTCACATAACTCCCAAGTTTGATTTTCCCTTATGGCTGTCAGCTCCTCCTTCATTGCATTTTTTCAGCAAGCTTCTTTCAGTGCCTCAGTATGACTTGACGGCTCTTCCAGCCCAAAGAGACATAGTCCAGCATCTGCTAGCTTAATCTCTACGGTTTCCTCATAGAGCTCATCAAGCAGACGCTTACCTTGAGGCCCGTTGGAGGGCTCGGTGTATGGAGTGGCAATTGTCACAGGGGTATGTGTTGGTGTCGCAGGTGAGCCCATCAGATCAATCGGGATCGCCACCCCATCATTCACCTTCCTGGTTTTGCTAGCCTGCCGAGGAGCTGCTATGTCAGCAGATTCGGCTGCCCAATTCTCTGCCATGGCAGTGTTCTTCACAGGTGCAGCTGAGGACGACTCGGGCGATTTTGTTGCCATGGCAGCAGTTTTTGCTGCCTGTTTTTCTGCAAAGGGAGCGTTCTCGTCTGCACCTCCTGCTCCTTCAGGCTCTTCTCCATCTGGGTACACAACAATGAATGGTGCCTTGTCCCCATCTTCAAGTGAGCCCGAGGTGTGCCAGCTCCATGGCCTGTCCTCCTCAAATACGACATCTCGTGCAACCACCAGCTTCTTACTCTCTGGATCATACATTCTGTAGGCCTTGGAGCCGGTTTCATATCCGATAAAGACCATCTGTTTGCTCCTATCTAACAGCTTAGATTGGCCTGGCCCAACCTGCTTTACATGAGTTGTGCACCCAAAAGTGTGAAGATGTAGCACTGATGCTTTCTTTCCATGCCATGCCTCATAGGGTGTCATGCCCTTTACACTCTTCGTAGGGGCTCGGTTCAGCAGGTACACTGCAGTGGTCACTACTTCACCCCAGAATCATGCCGGCATTCCCATGCTTTTGAGCAAGCTCCTCGCCATGCCCACAACTGTTTGGTTTCTCCTCTCAACCACACCGTTGTGCTGAGGTGTGTATGGCGCTATCCGAAAATGTTTGATTCCAAGGCACTCGCAGTACTGTAGGAACTCTACTAAATTGAATTCGCCACCTCTGTTAGTGCGAAGGGCTTTCAGCTTCAGGTTTCTCTCGAGCTCTGCTGCTGCCTGTACTTTCTTTACAGCTGCCAAGGCTTCATCTTTGCATTTCAGTAGCACAATCCACATAAACCGTGAGTGATCATCGACCAACAGCAAGAAGTACCGCTTTCCACCCGGTGTCGGTGGTGTGATAGGCCCACAAAGATCGCCGTGCCACAGGTCCAGCGGCTGGACTGCTCTGTATGTTGCCACTCCTGGGAACGGGAGACGCCATTGTTTGGCTATCATGCAGCCATCGCACACCTGGTGTACTTGCTCAATTTTGGGCATTCCCTCGGGCATTTCCTCTGCCGCCAGTGCCCGCGGCGCTCTGAAGTTTAAGTGCCCAAAACGCATGTGCCATAGCCAAGCATCCTCCTTTGCATGAGCCAGCAGGCACACTGGTTTTGCCGGCTGTATGTGCAGGATGTACATCCTGTTCCCACTCCTGGGCACACGGGCCAACACTTTCTTCTGCCTGTCCCACACCGTGAGGATTCCATTCTCTCCGGCGTACTTGCATCCATTCTCATCGATCTGTCCAAGACTAATGATATTGTTCTTCAGTTGCGGTATGAAATAGATGTCAGACAAGACTATGTGCTCTCCGGTGAGACACTGCATCAGCACTGAACCACGCCCACAGATCTGCACAGCTGAGCCATCTCCAAACCGCACTTTCCCTTTAACAGACCTATCCAACTCGGCAAACTTCTCTGCATTTCCTATCATGTGGTTGCTCGCCCCTGTATCTAGGTACCAGGCAACGTCATGGTCGCCTGACAACTTCGGGACGACCTTCTCTTTGTTGAGCAACACCTATTCTGCCGGTGCCGACTCGGAGATCGTCAGCTCACATGTTTCCATCATCAGCAGACCTGGGTCCTCTTCCTCTTCTGCCTGAGCAAAGTTTGCATTTTCCTTCTTTGGCTCTGGGCAGTCAAATTTGAAATGGCCCATTTCATTGCAATTGAAGCACCTTACCTTGGTTATGTCAAATTTCCTGTGTTTCTTTTTCTTGCCACGGTCGTTGCTCTTGACGCGTCCAGCCTGCCCACCGTCGGCGCAGTCATCACGCCCACGGCCACGGTCGCGTCCTCCACCACTGTTGCTCGCACCTGGTGCACCTTTCTTACCCTTCATCATCTGTTCCAGGGCCTGAGTCATGAGCATGAGCTGATCATCCTTGCCATCGGACTGACGACGCCGGCCTCTCTGGTTTTCCTCGAAGGCAGCCAGACGTCCGACGGCCTTAGCCACAGACATCGTCGAGAGATCGCCCCATTGCTCGATGGTGTTGACAATGTCGCTGAACCACGCGGAGACGGCATTGAACAGGGTTTCGACCACCGTCTCGTCGGTGATCTTCTCGCCGAGGGACCGGATCTCCCCGACAAGGGTCATCATATTCTGGTCTGTACAGAAAGAAAGCAAGAGGATCCGCATTGATTGTGGGTGTGTATGTGGATGATCTAGTGATCACAGGAGGAAGTGAGCTAGCTATCCAGGAGTTCAAAGGGCAAATGAATTTGAAATTCAGTATGACAGACTTGGGCTTGCTGAGTTATTATTTGGGAATAGAAGTGAAACAAACAAAGGAAGGTATCACACTTTGTCAGTCTGGTTATGCAGCAAGGATACTTGAGAAAATGGGCATGACAAATTGCAATCCTACATACACACCTATGGAAAACAGGCTGAAACTCAGTAAGTCTAGTCAAGCTGATGAGGTGGATTCAACGGAGTACAGGAGTGTGGTAGGGAGCCTAAGATACTTGTTGCATACAAGGCCTGATCTCAGTTTTGCTGTGGGCTATGTCAGTAGGTTTATGGAGAGACCTACCAAGGAACATATGACAGCAGTCAGGTACATTTTAAGGTATGTGAAAGGCAGTATACATCTTGGATTCTGTTACAAGAAAGCAGTAAACCATCCACAGTTACTGGGGTATAGTGATAGTGACCATGCAGGGGATGTGGATGACAGAAAAAGTACAACTGGGGTGTTGTTCTATTATGGACAGTGCCCTGTATCTTGGATATCACAGAAGCAGAAAATAGTAGCCCAGTCATCCTGTGAGGCAGAGTATGTGGCTGCTGCATCAGCTGCATGTCAGGGAGTATGGCTGGCAAGGCTTGTGGAAGAACTGCTGGGCTGTGATGAAGTTAAGGCCAAGATCATGATTGATAATCAGTCTGCCATTGCTCTGTGTAAAAACCCTTTGTTCCATGAGAGAAGTAAACATATTGATGTGCGCTATCACTATGTCAGAGATTGTGTTGAGAAAGGCAAAATAGAGGTGGAGCATGTGAGGACAGGGGAGCAACATGCAGACATTCTGACAAAATCTCTCCCAAGGTTTCAGTTTCAAGTTCTGAAAGAGAAAATTGGGATGCTGGAGGTGAGTTCAGAACATCAAGGCTAAGGAGGTGAAATGTTATGTTACCCTTGATGAACCTGAACCTGCCAAGTTAGCGTTTCTTCTTCAGTTTTAGCATGAATAAATAAAACCAGAAACGTGTTGTTGTTCACGTTGCGGTTCAGTCAAGGTCATAGGATAGTTTTTTGTTTCAGTTAAGCTACTTCCTGTAAGTGCGCGAGGACTTGGCCATGATTGCATCCGTGGGATGGCGCGAAAGAAATGGATCGTGGGCAAGATTCTCGGGCATACTGTTGCTATCTGAATAAAAGGAAAAACAGAAAAGACGCAAGGATTGCGCGTCGCCAAAACTGTCTCCTCTCTGTTTTCTTCTTGTTAGTTCGTGTTCTTCAGAGTTCAGAGCTAATCCACCCTCACGTGTGTGTGTGTGTGTTGATCTGGGAGCTGCTCTAACAGGCGACAGCCTCCCTACTTTGCGCTCTGACGACACGAGCTATTTCCCGGCCGCCCCATATCTAGCCAGTGCCGTCACCGGTGGCCGAAACCACCCTGGAGAAAACAAATGATGCCAGCACCATCTCATCTCCCAGGTTCACCCGGACAATGCTATACTGAATCAACGCTTTCTCAGGTGCAGAGTACCAGGCTACGCTGCTGATGGATTATTAGTTCCAGCAGTCAGCTAGAATAACTTTGGAATTTTTAAGCCCCAAGTGTACACCCAAAATAGATAAACTCTACCATACGTTATTATGTGGAAGTGCAAATTTCACCCTTCCTATTATGGGTTTATATATATCCTACTTGCTCAACTGAAAGGCATCTATCATCTATGTAGAACCGTTGGTGAGCTATAAAAGTTCGGTTGACTGCACATATATATTGACTTCCTTGTTCTTGCTCCATGAATTCTCTCTCTAGGTAAGGTCAATCTCAATGTTCTTGGTCAGCAAAGAGAAGAAACTCCCTTCGTCTTGGCCGTGCTCCTTTGACACGAAGAACCAACATAAATTATAACCCAATACTGTCTGACCAACAAATTAAAAAATACGGCATGAATCGTCCGTTTATGGCTTTATCCCTTATAATTCTATATATGATTGATTGCTAAAGAAAAAGAAAAACTTGCACCCCTAGCCGTATTAGGCTCCTCCCACGTCCATCGTATACATAGTAAAGCAATTTGCAATGCTACAAAACTGCCACCATTTGCTTCCTCCCTTTCCCCTCGGCGTCCCGGACAGCGGCGGAGCTACATGCACTGCTGCAGGGGCCGTGGCCTTTGTAGGGACTGATTAGATTAGAATTTTTTTTAGCCTTTGCCCCCCTCAAGGGTTCCCCTTACCGGGATGGCAACATGGCAGAGGTGATGAATAACTATGCCAATCCATAGTAGTGGGGCCCTCTGTGGATGCTCCTCGCCTTGGCTCAACCTCTACGCGTCATATTCTTCATCGACAACTTCCTCTGGCATGTCCCTTTTCGCATGTTCATCCATAGGCATTGGTAGTGTAGCTAACAAGGTGTGCGCGTCACGGTGGTCATGCGCAATTGTTCAGCCTTGCGGCCACAAGGCATGTGCCTCTCCTAGTTCTAGGGTGAGCTCCTCCTTTGAGTTAGTCCTGGTCATATCCCAGGTCGGGCTTTACCCTATGATCTCAAACCCGAGCCTAGCTCAATCCAAAAATGCAAGTGATATCATCTTTCTACTGAAATCATTAGTTCAATCATTTCAGAATAGATCATTGTGCCTATGTTTCTATCTTAATATCCTAGTGTTAGGTGTTTGGTCATCTATCGAGTTTTCAAGCTCACGTTGTTGGCCAAAAACTAGTACATGGGCCTGGCCCGACCATCGGGCTTTTAGCCTGCCCATGCCCAAGCATCTTTCAAGCCTAGACTACGAGGGGGTCGACGAGGGAAAAGCAAGGTGTGGTGTCTTCGGTGCTTCCTATTTGGCGCTTCAGTCGCCCATTACTATGTATTACAAACGGGCGCCCCCGCGCCGGGCCGATCCATCTAGCATTTTTTTATGTTTCCAACGCCAAAAAATATGCACGCACAGTGCTTCGAATAGGCGACCTCCTAGTCCATCGTTAGATGCGCTAACCATCTCACAATGGTCACTTGATGTGCTGATTTACATCGTCATCTTTCTTTTCTTCTTTGTTCCTTTCCTTTTCTTGTTTTTCTTTCTTCTTTTTATTCTTGGTCTATTTATTTTTTATTGGTATGGTTTTGTTCCTTTTTATTCTTTTTTAATAATCCTTTTAAAAATTTGAATGGATTTTTTCAATCGATGAATATTTTTTCAAAATGGATAAACTTTTCTCAAAATCGATGAACCTTCTTCAAAATCGATGAACTTTTTTTGAAATTTGATGAACTTTTTCCAAAATTGATGGACTTTTTTAAAAGTTGATGATTTTTTTTTAAATTGGTGAACTTTGTTTGAAATCGATGAACTTTTTTTTAAATTAACGATGAACTTTTTTTAAATTGAATGATGTTTTTTTAAATTCGATGAGCTTTTTTCAAATTTGATGAACTTTTTTCAAAATTGATGAACTCTTTAATATTTTTAAACAAATTCAAATTGGATGATTTTTTGAAGTTTTGAACTTTTTTTAATTCATGAAATTTTCTTGAATAGGCCAAATTTTCTTTCATGTTCGTGATTTTTTGTTAAATATGTGAAATTTCAAATTTTGTTCACATGTTTTTAAGAAAAACGCATTTTTCTATAAATATTCAAAAAAATCAAAAATATAACCGATACACAAATAGCGCGTCTAGAATTATTCTTATAACATTCGCGGTGCAAAGAGTCACTAGCATCGTGATACTCTAGTGGTTAGCCAAACTATTGGAGGAATGTAGTTCGCGAGTTCGCTGCTTCCTTTTTTGGGGCATTTTTACGCTATAATGCCAGTCCGCACGCAGAGCGTTCGTGGGCCTGCCCACTATGCGTTGTAGTGAGCGCCAGTTCGGTTCTGCGGTGCTAAAGGCGCCGATTAGGAGCACCCGGTGTTTGTCTCAAAAAAAAAAAAAGGAGCACCCGGTGTCTTCTTGGTTCCCTGAAGCAGGCATCAGCGGGATAAACCTCAAAGTGGGTTGGCTGCTGCTTTGTAGTTGTATTTCTTTATTCTACGATGCTCGAGCGTGTAGGGTGTCGCCATCTTCAAGTTGCACTTGATTTTCTTTCAGTTTGTTTTCTCGGTTCGTGCAATGTGTTATAGGTTGTCCGTTCATCATCCTTGTATCTTTTGGCCTTTTGGGCTATTAATTTTGAAAAGTTGGGCGTTTATCACGTGTAATTAACTCACCTACTGCAGAAAACCCAGGTACTCCAAGTCTCCAACTTGAAATGGCACCGCCTCAAAGCTAGCTGCAAGCCTACAACCGACGTACTCCGTACGTACTATAGTAACTAAGCTGTATTACACACACGTGATCCTGAGAAGCTCATCCAGGTAGTCGGTGCCGAGGTCCTCCAGCTCCACGATGAACCGCTCCTGCGTGGCCATCGGCTTGTTGGTCCTCCTCGTGCCTGTCGCCGCGTCTTTCGCTATATCGGCCTTGCTGCGCCTTCTTCTCTTGGAGTGGCGGCGTTTGAGCGCCAGAACGGGCGATCCGCCCATGCATGTGGCCGTGGCCCCGAGGGAGCGGAGCGAGTCCTGGACGCGCTCCAGGGGGAAGTTGAGCGCCGTGGCCGCGCCCCGCGAGGAGAGAGCCGCCTGGTCGTAGGCCATGGCAGCGGTCTCGGCCGTGGCGAACGTGCCTAACCACACCCGCGCGCCGCCCCGCGTCGAGTCCCGGATCTCCGCCGCAAACCGTCCCCACGGCCGCGCGCGCACGCCGATGAACGCCGAGGCTGCCGGCTTCTTGGGCTGACTCCTTATTTCCGTGTCGATCATCTCGCCGCTGCTCAAGTCGGATGGAAATGAGTCCCAGGACGAGAGGGAGGAGGAGGGGGGGTCAGCTGCGGCGCCCATGCAGCCGGCGGTGTGGTAGTACACATCGCCGTGGTTGTCCATGTGTGCGTTGTCAGCCCGGCCGGTACTACGTGGAGACGGTAGGTGTGGGTGTCAGTGGGCGTACGTGCTCCCTGTGCAGGCTCATTTAGCTATTGCCGTGGCCCGTGGGGGTTTTGGTTCACAAGCTGCGCGCGCGGATGGGTTAATATAGGGCAGCTGATGGAGCGTGGAAGTTTGAATTGACAAGAGGAAATTAAAATTTGTGCTGACAAATACGAGTATACTGGTGGAGTAGTACGTAGGGCGGCGGTGGCAGTGCCACCATCGGTATGATCAGCTCTAAAAATGAAAGTTGCTCTTAGCGGTACGTGAGATGGGGGTCGTTTTCATGGCAAAAAGGGCCTTCATTTTGGGGTTGTGTAAAGAGGGGAGAGGGCTCACGTAGGGCGGCTGGTGGGCCCCCGAGCTTCGGTGGGCGTCGCCGTCGGAATATCCTGCAAATTAGGAGCTCCTTGCATTGGTCGTAGAGACGGCGAGAGGTCGACAACTAGAGAAGCTTCGTGATTCTCAAAAAAAAAAAAAAAACTAGAGAAGCTTCGCAGATGGCTCGGGGGTTGTGTGACACTGACAGGCCGCCGGCGGCAGCCTCCCTCCCAACTTTTCGCTCCGACGACCGCGCAGATCGAGCTAGCTAGTGCAGTCACCTCACCGGCAGACAAAACCATTCAGATTAAAATCAAGGGCTGCGCTGTGGTGTAGTATCTGGTGAACGTTCTTTAGTTCACGAACTTAACTCTGATGCTGAATTGGAAGCCATCTATGTACAAGTGAACCAGAAAAAGTTCAGTGTTACCTTCAGAAGAAAAAAATGGTTCAGGGTTGTCCACCACAGAATGACTTCCTTGTTCTTGCTCCTTGAATTCTCTTTCTTTCTACGTATGGTCAATGCTCAACGTTCTTGGTCAGAAATAGAACAAGTCAACCCCTCTTCTTCGTCTTGCTCCTTCTCTTTAAGTATCTACTATAGGAGGAAGAAAAAAAAAATACCAGCATACGTTGTATTTAAATAGTACCATATGGATCGCCAAGATAGTACCATATGGAACTTAACTCTGATGCTGAATTGGAAGCCATCTATGTACAAGTGAACCAGAAAAAGTTCACTGTTACCTTCAGAAAAAGAAAGGGGCGTTCAGGGTTGTCCACCACAGATTGACTTCCTTGTTCTTGCTCCTTGAATTCTCGTTCTTTCTACGTATGGTCAATGCTCAACGTTTCTCGGTCAGAATAGAACAAGTCAACCCCTCTTCTTTGTCTTGGTCCTTTTCTTTTAGTATCTAGGATTAATAGTACCGTATGGATCACCAAGATAGGTTTAACAGCAAATACATGAGCCTGACAGTTCACGAATTCATCTCTTCTAGTTTCATCGCAAGCAGCAAACGAAACCACAACCATGGGAAGTGCTTTTAAACACGAAATGAGCAGTATAGATTTTATTTTGCGTCGCATAATCCGCTTCATTTTGGACCAATCAAGTTTTTTATTGAGATACAAGTTCACGATCCACTCGCATTTTATATATCAGCATTTTTTTTACAGCGCAAGGCAGGCGTACATGCACAACTACTGAGCCGGGTAAGTAAGATCCAACAACGTACTAGCTCTCATTAGACCAGAGATTATCATTTCTCAGTAATGGATATCCCAGTTACATCTCTGCCTCTGTTCAACGGACAGAGACGAGCCAGATCAAGAACATTACAAGCAGATGAACGCAATCCAGAAGAACAAGCAAACCGGCAGAGATATCCCAAGCATCCAAACGATTTTGTATATACTACCTCGCTTACTTATTTGTTGCTGCAATATCTCTGGTAGAATTATTTTCTCGGTTTACATAACCTGGAGAAGGGTTTGCCGTCTCTATCCTGAGTCCTCACAAATGACAAATGACAAACCTCTTACATACTATTGATATTACATACTGATGATGCTTCAGGTCTTTAGGATGTCGTAGAATGTGGATGGACGATTCCTTCTCTTCAGGCAGAGCTCCTGAAAGCAGGGGAAATCTTTTCAATTTACGAGGGTCCAGAAGCAGACAAAGACAGTACAAAATGCTTGATGAAATTAATGTTCGCACTCGTAATGATAATGCCACTGAATACTGCTTTTCAGATTCCGTAGACATGCTAAATTTACCATGTTTCATAAATTATTGATTCTTCCCCAACATTTTTATCTGTATTAGCATATTTTCCCGTTCAAAATGACTCAGAGTAATCTACAGCTTCAGTGTATTTGCGTCACAATATAAACAAATTCCCCTAGACAGCATAGTAGTGTAAATAAAGTTTTCCCAACGCCTAAACCTAACGGAGAAAATTGGCGAATGTTCAGAGATTCACTCGGGTTCATACAGGTTTAATTGGCACATAGACTCCTATTGAATAAGAGCACATTCTCAGGTGGCAAATCAAAAGCACAGAACCTTTATGATGAGTGTGAACAGTACCTCTACCGCCGAAGCCACCCTCAGTAAGCTAGCCTCACCCCATGGACGGCCTATCAGTTGCAAGCCGATAGGAAGGCCTTGCTTGTCATGACCAACCTGAGTACAGGACAGGAGTAGCGGCACATATTAGCAATTAATACTTTCCCTGCATGTTTTTGACCTATATTATACTACCAAAATTCTGAATGTTTTCCTATAATTATCTGTAAACCTTTCATTATGTTGGAAATAACACCATCGTTTCTGAATGTACATCAATAATGCTAAAGTTATTATTCCATACACAATCTCATAACGTTAACTAGAAGATACAATAAATATTCGTCATGAGTTGTGACACCACTTACTGGAACAGTTATGGCTGGAAAGCCAAGAAGATTCCCCGCAACAATGAATTGCATCAACTTCGCTGCAATAAAGAGACAGAATCAGAAACAGAAAAAGGTCTATTTGATCTCTGTAGAAGTACCAACAATTGTACTTGGCAAGTTGGCACCAAAAGAGGCATATATATAGTTTGCTTTGCAAACTGCTGAACTCATACAAACTATTAGATTCGTGAACTCGTGAACATACATATTGCATAGCTACTTTATACTAGTATTAGATTCCAAAAAGGAAGAAATGCCCCTTGTATATTTGACTCCAACAAGGTTGTAAATAGCTTGTGATATGAGCTTTGTGCGGTCCCACCACAAAACCATGAAACCCGTGATCTAAATAAGGAAATAGCTAGTGATAGCTCAGCTATAGCTTTTTAGGATCTTCACGGCTAAGGTGTGAAAATTGTGTTTATGACCTCAATCTCCCCTACAAATTTCACATATAGAGCTGTCGTTGTTTTATTTTTCTTATTACAAACTTCTTTCTCAATACAAGACAAAGACAACAGTTGCTGTGTCAAATAACAATTGTATCAAATCAAGATTTCAGTAGTTTTTATGCAGGATGTTAACATGGTTCAGAGCTGAGTTTGTGATAAGTTGTAAATCCACATGTTGAACAGCTAATGAAATGCATAACATAATATAGTGAAAAGAATCTACCTGATACAATATAATCAGACTCTCCTTTCAGAGCACTTGGTGGTATTCTTGGTGCAGTAATGCTGGGAAAAACAACACATCTCCTTAGTTGTTATAACTGGTGCAACCTGGTAAAATTAGGTATGCGGCATTCTAGCGAGCAAAGATAAACAGACTTATATCAGTTGCTCCGTGTAATCCCAAATGCGAATTAGTATTGTCAATTCAGTAATTCACCACATAGTATCTTGCATTTAAGTCAGAAACCACCGATACCTCCTAATTGGCACATTCAGCGCTGGTAAAGCTACTTGGCGCTCGCACGCCTCTCCCGCATAGGCCAGACCAACAAACCGAGTGTCCCTTTCGTTCGCTCAGTTTTTTTTCTTTTTTTGAACAGCTTGTTCATTCCATCAGTTCATCGGTCAACATACGCTCAAAAAAAAGTTGATCGGTCAACATTTCACAAGTAGACCTGGTTGACCGGGACTAGTTACTAGTTAATCATTGACTTTCTAAAAAAAACGTGAACCTGAAAGAATCATAAAATTCCAAAAAAAAAAAAACTGAACCCATTCAAAAAGCATAAAATGCAAAAGAGTCCATGATTTTCAAAAAAACACAAATTTGAAAAGTTTCATGAATTTGAAAAAAAATTCACAAATTTAAAAAATGTTCATCAATATAAAAATGTCAATGAATTTAAAAAAAATGCAAATTTGAAAAAAGTTCATGATCTTAAAAAAGTTCATGAAATTTGGAAATGTTCCCAAAATTGGAAAAATTACATGAATTAGAAAAAGTTTATGTATTCAAAAAAATTGTGAATTCAAAAAAGTTCACAAAAGATGAAAGAATTTCGTAAATTCCAAAACACTGACAAAATTTTGGAAAAAAAATTCCAAAAAGTTCATGACTTGGAAAAGTCCATAATTTGAAAAAGTTCACAAAAATGATAAGAGTAAAAAAATCATCAACTTGAAAAGGTTCACAAATTTTTGTGAAAAGTTCATGAATTTGAAAAGGTTCTCACATATGAAAAAAAACAAAAAGAAGGATAAAACCAACAAAACCCAGTCTAGAAAACCAAAAAAACCAGCAGGAAGCCCAAAACCGGCCTAGGAAGCTTCGCAAAACCGGTTGCGGAGGGAACTTCTCGCTCGTCTTAGTTGGGCTGGCCCATTTATATAATATTGAAGGGGAAGGTGTGGGGCGCCCCTATATCTCGCCTCCAGTGAGTCTACATTCCAACTCGCTAAAAGGGCGAGCGAGATGGACCGGCCCACGCACGTGGCAGGCCACCGCCTCATTTTTCTGTTTGTTTTTGCCATTTTCTGTTTTCGTGTTTTGCTTTATTTTAAAAAAATTTACTTAAAAATTAAAATATTCTAAATATATATATTACAAAAAAATTTGAAAAATGATAAATAAGTATTTGAAGTGAGTGATCTCGGTGGTAGTGTGCCTGTGTTGTTGTGGCTGCTGATCGCAGAGGAAGAAGGCAGCATTGGAGGTGGCACAACTAGGAGAAGACGAGATGGAGTCTCTTATCAAGAGAGTGATTGTGGCTAAATCTGAAATTGCAAATGAGACAGAAAAGGTGAGTATTGGGTTGGAAGGTATCAGGAGGAATATCATACAAGTCATGTCAGTGAAAGTCGAGGAGATGGGGAAATTTGCAGTGGGCATGAACGGTATGTGAATGAGATGAGGCAATGCGTTGAAGGTATGATTTTGGAGACCACGCGATAGAGGCAGCGCGCTGCTAAAAATGAGCAAGAGCTTATAATTAGTCATGTGAAGAATGACTTTGAGTCGCTCAGAACTTACGTCAGCACACTCTTTAGTGCAGAAGGGCGTCGGAATGGGAGTGGTGATTCTTGGCATGCTCCTAGGAAAAATGCAGCTTCTTTAGCTGAAGGGAAGCAATTGGCGGGAGGACAGGAGGCTGCTACCAGTTATGCCTACTTTGTCTTTGCAAATGAGGGTGACACTGAACATGCATCTATAACAGGCCATAAAATAAATTCTGAATGTGTGCTTGATTCTGGAGCATTACAACATGTTGCTGGAGACTTTAATGAGTTTAAATCATCTGTTCCAGACTCTCTCACACATTAGAAAACCATTCACACAGTGGATGGCACATCCCAACCCGTCACAGGTGTTGGCAGTCAACTGCACACAGAGTATTGAATTATCCTCAGTGCTGGATGTGCCGGCTTTTCCCGTGAACTTAGTGTCCTTGAGTGCTTTGGTTGACCAAATTGATTGTCAAATAATTCTTGACAAGGTTTTGTTCTTGATCCAGAAGTCGACGGGCAGGAGTCTTGGGAGTAGATTGACGCGTAGGGCGCTGTGGTACATGGACCGTAGCATGACGTACCACTAGTGAATGCACATGCTAGTTGCAGTTATTGAAGATAAGAGACTAGGGCCCTAATCCATCATTGTAGGATGCGACATGAGTCATTTGAAAAATGTATCAAGTATTTCCCAGATGTCAAGAGTGGTGTGGACAGCAGCAAGCTGAACTGTGATGTGTCTGAGTTTGTTAAACATACTGGGAACTCATAGGTGAGTAAGGGGATCAAGAGCATATCTCCTTTTGTGTTAATCCACTCTGATGTACGAACATGTCCAGTGTTATTTGTTAGTGATATGAAGTAGTTCATTACGTTCATTGATTGTCATTCTTGGATGACTCTTCTGAAACATAAAAATGAAGTGTTTCAGTGTTCCAAAGTTTTGTATGCACTTTCTTAGACTCAATTTAATGTGAAAATTCAAGCACTCAGATCCAACAATGGCACTGAGTATGTTAACAAGGCCATTGGTGCCTTCATGTCGGACAAGGGCATCCTGCATCAAACATCTTCTCCAGACACACCTCCTCGGGATGGGGTGGCTGGGAGGAAAAATTGCCACTTGCTAGAGGTGGCCCGAGCATTGATATTCACCATGAATGTGCTCAAGTTCATATGGCGTGAAATTATCATGATGGCCACCTTCTTGATCAACTGCACTCCATTCCGAGTGATAGGTATTAAATCACTGGGTGAGTTTGTGAAAGAACATGCGGTGCCCCCATGTTTGGTTTTGGTAATTGATGACAATCTCTATGGACTAATGGTTGCGTTGAGTTATATTCGTAGGATTTGTCCATAGGCTTTTCTTGAAGTCCATTTGTTGGTTTCAAGGAGTTTATGTGTTGACCAAGGTGGTATCCAAGGATCTATCCAAAGATTGGTCTAGTGAGTGTTGAGCTAATTGCTAGCATGTCTTGAAGAAGAAGATTGTGTGAACATTCATGTGTATCTTCAAGACATCATCTTTATGAAGAGAGAAGACACTAGTAGAAAACAGGGCTTTGGTTCGGGCCAGCCCAGCCCATTAGTCCCGGTTCAGTCACGAACCGGGACCCATGGGGGGCATACGTCCCGGTTCATGCGCCCAGGGGGCCGGCCGGGGCCTCGTGGGCATTGGTCCCAGTTCGTCTGGACCCATTTGTCCCGGTTCCTGGCACGAACCGAGACCAATGGGCCTCGCTCCTGGCCCACATCCATTGGTCCCGGTTCGTGGCTTGAACCGGGACAGAAGGGGGGCCTTTAGTCCCGGTTCCACGCACGAACCGGGACCAATGAGGTGGCTATATATACCCCATCGCCGGCGAGCAGAGCACTCCACACTGCTCTGTTTTTTCTGGCCGGCGAGGGGAGAGCTTTGTGGTGCTCTAGCTCACCTCCTATGCACATGAGGTGTTTGATGAAATGCCCGAGCCACACTAGTTAAGCTTTCTCCTCTCGAAGCTCGACCTTCAAGCTCCATTTTCCTCAAGATTTGTCTAGGTTTAGCGGTCCGTCATGTCCCGTCCCCGTCTTCACCGCCGTCGAACGCCCGCGCCGATCTCGTCGCCGGCATAACCGTGGTGAGCCTCTTGTTCTTATCTTCTTTCTAAAAGAAAAAAATTCTTACTTGTATGATTTACATAGATACTTGTCTAATTTTCTTACTTTTATTATTGTTTGTTATTATATAGTGCGATGGTTTTGGTATCCGCCCCCGTCGGCCCTCGTCCTGTCTATGATTCGGATGTGGTATATATTATATTTTATAACTATTTGGTTAATTTATTGTTTATGACAATTATGCCGACCAACGTGACATAGATTTTTTTATCTAGGAGGTATGTGAACCGGAAATTCCAACCGACCCTATTGTCGAGAGGTTAAATTTAGTTGAAGAAGAAAACAATTACTTGAAGGAAAAATTGAAAAAAATTGAGGAGGAGAAGATGATATTGGAGTTGCATGTTGCGGATGTCGACGATGATCACAAGATCAATATGGATGCAATGCGCTTCAAGATTAGAAAGTATAGAAAATATGTCATTCATACCGAGGCTTGGTATCATTATGCCGTTGGATCAATTGTTACCTTGGTTGCGATTATGATCGCATTTGTTGTTGCATTGAAATGTTTTACATAGTTTCAATGTATGGTTTAATTAGATGCTCTGGAGAGCTATATGTTGTTCAATGAGAACTATGTGTGTACTTTGGTTTTAATGTGATGATGAACTTCTATTAATTTGGTCATTTATCTATTCATGATGTTTTGTAATGGTTTTTTACACACTTAATTATATATAATGCACGCAGATGAACCGACAATGGATGTACGGTGACAGACGCACCTCCGAGTACATTAAGGGCGTGCATAATTTTCTCGAAGTGGCTGAGGCAAACAAGCAGAATGGTTTTATGTGTTGTCCATGCCCTATATGTGGGAATACGAAGCCTTACTCTGACCGGAAAATCCTTCACACCCACCTGCTTGAGAAGGGTTTCATGCCACACTATAATGTTTGGACCAGGCACGGAGAAATAGGGGTTATGATGGAAGACAGCGAAGAAGAAGAGGACGATGACAACTATGTGCCCCCTGAATACGGTGATGCTGCAATGGGGGAAGCTGAAGATCAAGAGGAACCAGACGATGTGCCCGATGATGATCTCCGCCGGGTCATTGTTGATGCAAGGAGACAGTGCGAAAGTGAAAAGAAGAAACTGAAATTCGATCGCATGTTAGAGGATCACCAAAAAGGGTTGTACCCCAATTGCGAAGATGGCAACACAAAGCTCGGTACCGTACTGGAATTGCTGCAGTGGAAGGCAGAGAATGCTGTGCCTGACAAAGGATTTGAGAATCTACTGAAAATATTGAAGAAGAAGCTTCCAAAGGATAACGAATTGCCCGACAGTACGTACGCAGCAAAGAAGGTCGTATGCCCTCTAGGATTGGAGGTGCAGAAGATACATGCATGCCCTAATGACTGCATCCTGTACCGCGGTGCGTACGAGGATTTGAACGCATGCCGTCAAATGAAGTCAGAAAGGGTTAAAAATTGATGATGTGGCTTTGAATGGTGCATTTTGAACACACAAAAAGTCTGGAGTTCAAATAATTTCAAAAAAAATGAAATCCCTTTGTAACAGACGAGTTTCCGTATGAAACCCTGATACTTCGAAAGAGATTGTCCGTTTTGTACACGAAGTGCATCCAGTTTTTGCCGTAACCCTCTCAACTTTTTAGCACATGCTATGTGGGTAAAATGATGATACCATGCCAACATTCAACATTTTGAGAGTTCATTTGTAGTGCTTTTCAATTTCAGGGTCATATAGCTCAAAAAATCAGTAAATGCATGAAAAATAACAAATGAAGTCAGAAAGGGTTAAAAATTGATGATGTGGCTTTGAATGGTGCATTTTGAACACACACAAAAGTTTGGAGTTCAAATAAGTTCAAAAAAATGAAATCCCTTTGTAATAGACGAGTTTTCGTTCGAAACCCTGATACTTCGAAAGAGATTGCCCGTTTTGCACACGAAGTGCATCCAGTTTTTGTCGTAACCCTCTCAACTTTTTAGCACATACTATGGGGAGAAATGATGATACCATGCCAACTTTCAACATTTTCAGAGTTCATTTGTAGTGCTTTTCAATTTCAGGGTCATTTAGCGCAAAAAGAATGAACTAATAGCAAAAAGAATGAACTTAAAATAATCAATTAAAATATTCTATTACGATCAACTAAAACAAAACTATAATATTTTTCAATAGCAAAAAGAATCAACTAAAAAGCTTTTATAAAACTCTAATAGCAAAAGGAATCAACTAAAAAGTTTTTATAAACCTCTAGTATTTTTTAAACTAAAATTATATAAAATTTATGCAACTGAAATTATCAAAGTATTTTCTGTTCAAAACATTAATGGCAAAATGAATTTTCATAAAGAAATTTTTTGTTAGAAACTTTAATAGCAAACTAAAATAACAAAATCTGTTCTTGATTAAAACAGACATTTAAAATAACCTAAAAATTACCAAATTTAATATAATGATAAAACACAATAATATTAAATAGCAGGAAAAAGAATCACTCAAAAATCTATTTTTATAGTAAAGTTATTCACCAATTAGTGATTCACACAAATTTAAAAGAATTCAAATTTAAACTATTCAAATTTGAAAATTAATGGCACTAACAGAAAGTCTATAATTTTGTGACCTAACAGCAAAAAGAATCACAGGAAAACTGCAAAAAAAAGCAAAAAAAATAAAGCAAAAAAGAAAACAGAAAAAAATGCCACCTACTGGGCCACCACGGCCTGAATACGACTAGAAACCCAGCTAATTGGGCCAGGATTCAGGCCCGCAGAAGGCCCAGCAGGCCCACAGGCATAGCAGTGTCAGATTAGGCCCATAGGCCTGCAGTTCAGAGGAGTTCAATGGGGATGAGGCAGTCGAGCTTATAAACCGGTGCGGGGCGCTCTCAACTAGCGAGGTGGGACTAAACTCCCACCACCACGCCGCTGTGCAAGCCCATTGGTCCCGGTTGGTGCCACGAACCGGGACCAATGCTCACCTTTGGTCCCGGTTCGTGGCACCAACCGGGACCAATGCCCCCCTTTAGTCCCGGTTGGTGCTACCAACCCGGGACCAAAGGTCTCTGTTCCGCCCTTTGGGCTGCTGAAAAGAGACCTTTGGTCCCGGTTGGTGGAACGAACCGGGACCAAAGGTAGGCATTGGTCCCGGTTGGTGCCACGAACCGGGACCAAAGCTTCATGTATATAAGCCCACACTTAGCGTTTTCCAGTCCCAGTTCATCTTCCCCCCAACGCCGTCGCGCCGAACAGCACGACGCTGCCGAGCCCTCGCCGACGCGCCCTCGCCCTCGCCCGCGCGCCGTCCTCATCGCCGGCCTCAAGCCTGCCATCCTCGTCACCGACGCACCCTCGCGCCCTCGCCCTCGCCCGCGTCGTCGCCCTCGTCGCCGGCCTCGAGCCCGCCGCCCTTGTCGCACCCTCGCCCCCCCGAGCCCGACGTCATCGTGGCGATCAAGCCATCGCTGCGCCCCCCCACAGTGAGCCCCCCATTCCCTCCCCTGCTCCCCGTCGCCGCGTGCTCTTTTTTTTTGCGGGCATGTATACGTGTATATGTTCATGTATATGTTTTTTTCATGTATGAGATGTATATGTTCATGTATATATTCACGTGTATATGTTCATGTATGAGATGTATATGTGCACTTTTGTATACAAACTTCGTTGTTTTCATATGTACGAAAATCTAGAGTGAAAACGAAAACAAACATATAAGAAAAACAAAGAAAAAAATGAAGAAGGAAAAGAAAACCGCCCGGCCCAGCCACCACCGCATTTTCATAAAGTTTTTCCACCGAGTCCACGTCGCACCGAGCACCCGCGGCGAAGCAAGTCTTTTTTTGAAGGTTGTTTTTTTGTTAAATGAAAATGTTGGCATCGGCTCTATCATCACGTTGGCATCGGCTTCATCGTTTACTAAGTTAAAATGATGTTAATAGAAAGTTTTCTCTCAAAACATATCCCCGATAACTTCGACATTAGGGGGGAAGTCGATCAACCCCCTCTCGCCCGACCAAACTCTCGAGTCCACCCAACCCCCTCTCTCGAAAGTTACTAAGTTTGATCATATGTCAAAGTTTGAAATTGACATATGCAACATTTGATCATATATCAAAGTTTGATCATATGTCAAAGTTTGAATTTTGACATATGCAACATTTGATCATATATCAAAGTTTGATCATATGTCAAAGTTTGAATTTTGACATATGCAACATTTGATCATATATCAAAGTTTGATCATATGTCAAAGTTTGAATTTTGACATATGCAATATTTGATCATATGTCAAAGTTTGAATTTTGACATATGCAACAATATTTGATCATATGTCAAGTTTGACTTTTGACATAGATTTATCAAGAATGCCCCCATTATGGATGTGCACAAGTTGATCCAATTTTTTTTTCTGATCTCATCTATATATATATTCTTCTATATGTCACGTTGTCTGTCAAAGTATTGAAGAAATTCATGGCTTCATCATTTGCCAGAAGTAACAGGCGTATGATGCTACGAAGCTCTTCAAAGTTGTTTTGGAATGAAGTTCCTAATAGAATAATTCGCTTTTTGGTACGAATTTCAGCAAAGGCCTTCCAAATAGCGATATTCGGAAGGCTCTTGCTGAACTTTGTACCAAAAAGCTAATTATCCTACCGGGAACTCCGTTCCAAAACAACTTTGAAGAGCTTCGTACCATTATACGCCTGTCATTTCCGGCTAATGATGAAGTCAAGGTTTTCTTGAATTCTTTGACACTAGACAACGTGACATATAGAAGGGTAGATGAGATCAGGAAAAATATGGACCATTTTCTGCACATCCAGAATGGCGTCATTTTGTTAAATCCCTTGTCGGTCCGGACGTCGGACATTCATGAGAGAGGCGGTCCGACCCAAACCCTAGAAGCGTTGTCGAGGCCACCCCAAACCCTAGAAGCGTTGCCTAGGCCACCCCAAACCCTAGAAGCGTTGTCAAGGCCACCCCAAACTGTAGAAGCGTCGAGCTAGCTAGGTCTACGTTTGCACTAATATATCCATCTGTCATGTTTGTATATTAATTGCCATGTTGTAATATTTGCAGAAACTATGGAGCACCGAGACATCGAAGCAGAACAGTTGTTGGGGGACATAATCCTCGGCGGAGGTGATGTCTTGTCGTTTCTCAACGACACCGATGGTCTGGAAGGAGAGGGTGAAGCAGGCTCCGGTGATCGAACAATGGAGGTGGAAGGACATGATTATGATGGCGCCGGTGACGGAATGCCGGTGGAAGAAGGAGACCGTGATGACTGCTCCGGTGAGCGAACGGAGGAAGGAGATGTTGCAAAGTCCGGCGAGGTATATATATTAATTAAGTCTGTGCTGACTAGCTAATTGATGCATTAATTGTTTTGGTATGTACACATATTAACTCTCTTCTTTCTTATTTTCTAGCCCTCCGGATCGAGCCAAACTTCGGTAACGAGACGAGGCCCGAAGAAAAGGTTGCGCCAGGATGAAAGGTTCACGATCACAGCAATCAAGGGCGATGGCCAACCGATCGAACCCAGCCGGACCAAGGAAGCATTTTCTGCTCAGTGCGGGGTTCTTGTTAGGGACATGATCCCGATCAGCATCCACCAATGGAATAAGCCTAAGAGCGAAGACCCTCAAGTGTCTTTTGTCAACAATAGACAGAAAGATGATCTTTGGACCGCGCTGAAGGCAAATTTCACCCTACCGCCAGAGGAGGATCCGGATAAGCCAGTTATAGAGCCATTGGTCAAGGCTCATGCTCTTAAGAAGATGGCAGATCTATTCAGGAGGTGGAAGAATGAGTTGAAATCAACGTTTGTCGACAAAGGAAAGACTCCAGAATTCACCGGCCGATTTGAGAAGATAAGAGATCACTGGCCCGCATTTGTGGCCCACAAGACATCGGAGAAGAGTAAGAAGATGTCAGCGACAAACAAGAAAAATGCTGCAAAGAAGGAGTATCACCATCGCACGGGGTCAGGTGGCTACCTCAAAGCCCGGCCGTTGTGGGACAAGGCTGAGAAGGACCTGCTTGATAAAGGGGTCGAACCAGAGATATTGAACTGGCCAGACCGTTCAAGGACTTGGTTCTTCGAGGTTGGGGGAACCCTGGACCCTGAAACAGGGAAGTGCCGTTGGACGAAGGAGCAACTTGAAATACCCGTCAAGAAGCTTCAGAAGTATATCGCCGCAGCGCAGCAAGGGACGTTCGTTCCCGACAGAGAGAACGACGAGCTCACACAGGCCCTCGGGAATCCTGAGCACCCAGGACAAACACGAGGCATGGCAGGCTCCGTTGCGTGGAAGGAAGGGTTTCCCAGCGCAGGCGGTTACAAAACCCGGGAGAGGAGGAGGAAAGTGGAGTAGACCGAACTGCAGAAGCTAAATGCAAGGGTACGAGCGCTAGAGGAACAAGCACTAGTTCAGAGGCAGCGACCTGCCGAAGCTACCCCGCCATCTCAGCGGAGAAGCAGCGCGGCTTCCACCGAGCTCCTTCAGCAGCCTCACTTCACGGCTCCCAGCTACCCCGTGGATGCTATCACGGAGGCTCAAGATTGCCACCTTATGGCGCAATGGCAGCACCTCAAAGTCAAGGCGGCTGTCGGCTCTGTTGCACCTCCTCAACCCGGCGCAACTTTTCACTGCCTTCCGATTCCAGAAGGCTATGATGTTGTGATGGTCGATGAAATAACGGAGGGATTTGAGGAGCTCGAGCTTGACCACCCTACCGGTGAAGAGGAGACTCAGCTGGGT
This sequence comes from Thinopyrum elongatum, assembly GCA_011799875.1. Lineage (NCBI taxonomy): Eukaryota > Viridiplantae > Streptophyta > Magnoliopsida > Poales > Poaceae > Thinopyrum > Thinopyrum elongatum. The sequence goes on along the minus strand of CM022298.1, from coordinate 44,725,760 downwards.
CTTGCTCTGAAGACTCCATGTCTATGGCGGAAGGAGTTCATCAACCTTCCGGACTGGACGCCTCCGCCTCCTCCTCCGGCGAGTCAGGGCACTCCGCCTCCTCCTCCGCCTCCTCCTCTGGCGAGTGATCAGGGCACTCCGCCTCCTTCTCTGGCTGCTCCGGCGTGTGGCGGCACTCCGCCTCCTTCTCCAGCTGCTCCGGCGCGTGGTGGCACTCCGCCTCCTTCTCCGCCTGCGCCGGCGCGTCCGAGCAGCCCGCCTCCTTCTCCGCCTCATCAACAACAGCGGAAGACAGCCACCGCCGCTTCGGCTGCTCCGGCGCGTCGTAGCACTCCGCCTCCTTCTCCGCCTCGTAAGCAACGAAGGAAGACAGCCGCAGCTGCTTCGGTTGCTCCGGCGTCTAGCAGTACAGCCAGAGGCGGGAGGCAATACAAATTCGGTCCATCTCTCAAGCCTCTAGAGAAGTTACCATACGAGATGACCGAGGAGGAAAACACGGAGATCTGTCAAGCCCAAGTGAAGGACTTTTTTGCAAAGAAAAATCCACCTCCGGAGGAGAAGATGGATCCGATGAAATTGAAGCGCACTTTGAAGAACCTGAAGCGACCACCACCGCCTCCGCCGGATGACAACCATGTCCGCGCTCTGTTAAAGGCAGTGGAAGGAGCGCGCCGGTCGGGAACTACTTCAAGTGACAAAAGGTTACAAGAACGAAGAAGAGGGAACAAAATTCCCCAGCTCGGCGAACAGGCAAACCAATCGTGCCCCCCGCTCAAGGTGTCTAGCGATATCGTCGCAAATCTGCCGGGGATGCTGCCCGGTACCAATCCTGGTGATTACCTGCCCGACGATGCACATTTTGATACAATGGAGGTGGACGAACACAAATACCAGTACGGGAAGCCTCTCGTCAGACCTGGTGATCCTCCTCTAACAACGATGATGTGAAGATTTCATAAGTGGTACATGGACACCTGCAAGTCTGGGAAGGATATTTTGACGCTGAGAGTTAAAGAGGAGCACGACCTCGTTGGAATTGATCTGTTGTCTGTTCCATTTGAGGAGTTCTTCCAGTTTTTCAATCAAAAGGACCTCGATAAAATAATCATCACTTGCTACTGTCTGTAAGTACTATACTTCTGTAATTAAGTCCCTATATATAGCTCAGCTCTTTCATTGCATGTATATGTAATTATCCTCACTATATTATGCAAATTGAAGATCATCGAATGCAGAAATGCACAAATCTATGATATTGGGTTCATTAACACAAATCTCATAGATGAATGGATGGTTACATATCATGCGAAAGAAACCGAGGCCAACTTGCTACAATCGTTGCTTAAAAATCAAAACAAAGATAAAATACTCTTTCCTTACAACTTCAAGTGAGTGTTACTGTCTTCTGCGTATTCAGTTTCCCTTATTACTCGAGGTTATAGTAATGTAATTGATGAGTTATGCATGCGTGCGCAGCTTCCACTTTATTCTCCTAGAGATTAAGCTTGAGCAGGGACTAGTAATCGTCTTAGACTCAAGACGAAAAGATCCCAAGGAGTATGCGGCCATGACTGAAATGCTCCAGAAGTAAGTTCAATCGATCATTATCGCACCATATCGGCAACTTTGGTCATTTCCTGATATCAAGTAATTATTTTCTTTGTCTCGCAGGGTTTGGAAAGTGTTCATCACAGAAGCTCCGGGACTGCCGGGGGAGCTGCGATTTACACACCCGAAAGTAAGTACTACTAGCTAGTTCCGTGCATCTCCCATTGATTCTAGCTAGTTTCATCAATACCATTTATAATGCTTGATTATCAGTTTGATTGACCTTTATTTCTCGTAAAGTGGTTGTGGCAGAAAGGCGGGAATATTTTTTGTGGATACTACGTTTGCGAGTACATCTACAACGCGACGACCTCTAAGCGGGGCTACTCTGAAAAACAATATGAAGTGCGTAAGCAATAATATTCACAATTTTATTTTATTACCATCATTTGTGTTGAGTTTCATTCATATATATGTATTGACCCCTTTCTTCAAATTAGATTTGGCAGATGCGGGATGAACTCCTACCACAAGATCGCATAAAAGCAATTCAAGAGGAATTGGCGGGATTCTTTCTTGACCACGTCATCAATCCAGCCGGAGAATACCATGTGGAACTTGACATCAAATGTTAGGGATTGTAAGAGATCTTATATTGTATATATGTAGCTAGTAGCGTCGGATAGATATACGAAAACTTGTTGTTCGACCAATCTCTCGGAGAAGGAGGAGGTTGATTACTTCTCTCTGTATATGTTCATGACGATCTTGTGTACTTAATGGTTTCCTTCATTTGCTTACTAGCTAGCGTGTCGAGTCCTCTCTATACGTATAGTACGTAGCGTCGACCAAACACGGAGATAAGAGAGGACACTTCTCTCTAGCTATTAGCTAGCTAACACAATATATGAAACCCCTAAATTAACCCTACAAAAGCCCCAAAAGCCCCAACCCCCCCCCCCCCCCCCTTCAAAAAAAACAAAAACCCCAGCTCCTGAGCTGCTGACACGTGGATGATCTTTGGTCCCGTTTGGTGTTACCAACCGGGACTAAAGGCCCTCCTCTCTGGGCTCGCCGCAGCGGCCACATGGAACCCCATCTGTCCCGGTTCATATAAGAACCGGGACTAAAGGTGTTGGGCTTTAGTCCCGACCCTTTAGTCCTGGTTCCCGAACCGGGACAAATGGGCCTTATGAACCGGGACAAATGGGCCTTTTTCTACTAGTGAGATTTCACACAAAGCGTAGAAGATACACCGAGTGGGATCAAGTGATCTCACGGTTTGGTAAGCATTGTCCATTGCGCTTTGTGTACTAACCCATGGTCTTTGTGAGAGTTCTATGTGGGGTTAGGTTTGCTTCCATGGGCTTGCGTCAAGAGAAAGATCACATACAACCCATGAAGGATGACATCAAATCAAGATTATGTTGTGCAAGTTCAAGTGGAGCATCACGAAGAAATCATGCTTGTAGCTTGCCGTCCATTGTGGTGACAATGGACTTGTGAAGGTGTGCCGAAGAGTGACTCACCCATAGTGGAGTATGGGGGAGCAATCAACTAGCCTTCATCGAGCCAACGCAATCACGAAAGGTGGTCCAACTTGAGGGAGTCAAGATCGTCATCATCTAACTCAAGTGGACTTCGTGCAAGGCAAAGGTTTGCCCTTGATAGGTTTTCTATTTTACTGGTCTCATGGTGATAGTTTGGAGACCGGGTTATAGGATCGATAGTCGTACTATCAAGGGGGGCTCTCAAGTGAGTAGCTTGATCGTGTCATTCGTCGAGAGCTCAAACCATTGCATCCTTGCATCATCTTTCTTGATTCTTATTTGTATTTTCTCTTTTTGAGGTTTTAGAGCTTGTGGTTATCTTCGTGACAAGCTCTAGTACATCGAAAACGGATTTCATATGCTTCTTCTATTGCGTTTTCGGTGTTGGAGGTTTTACCGGTCTTATTCGAGGAAGGGTTCTCACCATTTTCTTATGGGCCTTTTCTCATTTGCTTCTTATTGTTATTTCTATCAAGATTGTGTTAGCCCATGTCGTTAGCTTTCCAACAAACTTGGTTTCGTTGAATTCGGAGTCCGTTTGCAGAAGTTGTGGCAGTTTTGGTGTCCTTAAAAGGCTGCAGCGGTACTACCGCGGCTACTACCTCTTGGAGCGGATGTAATTTTTTACTACCGCTCCAGAGCGGTACTACCGCGGCTACTACCGTGGCTACTTCTGTTCCGGACCAAAATCTCGTATTAAGTCCAGCGGTGGTAGGCACGGATGTATTTTTTTAGTACCGCTCGCAAGCAGTAGTACCGCTACCCTTAGCGGTAGTACCGCTACCCCTAGCGGTAGTACCGTGAGGACGAGCGGTAGTACCGCTCCGGCGGTTCTACTGGCCTTTTGCCTCCTCGCTGTTGTTTTTCAAAGGGCTTCCACCGCCCTAGCGGTAGTACCGCTCTGTGCGGGCTGTGAGCATAACGGTTGGATTTTTCCCCACCTATAAAAGGGGGTCTTCTTCCCCAATGAACCTTATCCTTTGAGCTCGTGTTCTTCCCCCATTGTTGACCTTCTTCGAGCTTGCTATCTCTCAATCCCTCCATGGATTCTTGCTAGATTTTGGGGGAAAAGAGAGAGGAGATCTAGATCCACATTTCCACCAATCACTTTCTCCTCTATGTGAGGGGAACCCCTTGGATCTAGATCTTGGAGTTCTTGGTGTTCTCCTTGTTCTTCCTCTCATTTTCCTCCCTAGCATTAGTTGCTTTGGTAGGATTTGGGAGAGAAGGACTTGGGCACTTCGTGTGCCCTTGCCATTGCATTTGGTGCATCGGTTTGAGTTCTCCACGGTGATACGTGGAAGTTACAAGTTGAGAAGCTTATTACTCTTGGGTGCTTGGTACCCTTGAGCTTGTTCCTCTTGGGTGCTTGGGCGCCCTAGACGGTTGGTGGTATTCGGAGCTCAATCATTATGGTGTAAAGCTCCGGGCAAGCGTCGGGGTCTCCAATTAGGTTGTGGAGATCACCCCGAGCAATTTGACGGGTTCCGGTGACAGCCCCCAAGGGTTGCCAAAGTGTACGGGTTCGGTGACCGCCCCCAAGGGTTGCCATTTGTACGGGTTCGGTGACCGCCCTCAAGGGTCCCTTAGTGGAATCACGAGATCTTGCATTGTGCGAGGGCGTGAGGAGATTACGGTGGCCCTAGTGGCTTCTTGGGAAGCATTCTGCCTCCACACCGCTCCAAATGGAGATTAGCATCCGCAAAGGTGTGAACTTCGGGATACATCGTCGTCTTCGTGTGCCTCGGTTATCTCTTATCCGAGCCCTTTACTTATGCACTTTACTTTGTGATAGCCATATTGTTTCTTGTCATATATCTTGCTATCACTTAGTTGTTTATCTTGCTTAGCATAAGTTGTTGGTGCACATAGGTGAGCCTAGTTGTTGTAGGTTTTGTGCTTGACAAATTAACCGCTAGGTATATTCCGCATTTGTTCAAGCCTAAACCGTAATTATTTTAAAGCGCCTATTCACCCCCCCCCCCCTCTAGGCGACATCCTCGATCTTTCAGTTTGTTTTCAGAGAAACTAAATACCCAGTTCCCCCCTCCCCCTCCCCCCTCCCCCCCCCCCCCCTCCCCCCCCCCCCCCCCCCCAAATGTGTTCGTTTGCACTTGTTTTGTTCGTGATCATAGGCCATCGGTCAACAAACTGGATCCTCGGGCGGTCAAGTATATCTTTATTGGATATTCTTCAAGGCAAAGAGATTACAAATGTTGGAGTTCGTCTGAGAGGTGGACATTTTTTTTAATCTCTGAGAGGTGGACATTTGTGAGCATGGATGTTACCTCCATGCATCGGAACCCTTATGGTGAGAAAACTGGTCTCATTGTCTTGTTTGAAGAACTTGACCAATGTCTCCCTCCGAAGATTAGTGAAGAGGGTGAGAGTAGTAGCACAGAGCTGCAGATGCAACAGACACCTTTAGTAGCTCATGTGACTCCTATGATACAAGCATCAGCTTCCATCGGTGATGTGTAGGTTGGCACAACGACTAAGACTGGTAGTGTGTTGAGGTGGACAGCAGAGCGAGAGGAGCAGCTAAAGGTTTGTTAACGGAAGCGTACACCGGCAAAGATTGGTAGTGTGCCAAGGTGGACATCATAGCAAGAGGAGCAAATAAAGGTGTATTTACAAAAGCGAGGTGATGATGTTGCACATCATGGGGAGCAATTAGATCAGCCACTGACAGAACAACAAGGTAGTACTAATGTGATTTCCATCTCCTCTGATGGATCACGCTGAAGGGTCAATTAAAGGGAAAATTGCTTTAAGGAGAACTACTCGAGAAACAACAAGGATACCAGAGAAACTTATGGGTTTGATGAAAATGATATTGGAAATTATTTCTCCTATGAAGCATTATCTCCATCCCACAAATCATTTGTTGCTTCTCTTCATTTTGTGTCAATTATTACTGAACGGAAGAAGGCAAAGGAGGACTCAAATTGGCGGGTGGCCATGGTGGAAGAGCTGGAGGCTCTATGTAAGAACAAGACATGATCAACAATTAATAAAGCAAACAGCACAGTTCTACATGATAGAACCAAAAATGTGGAGCTAGAAAGATTTTTAATAAATAAAAAAGCTGGATGGTGGGATTATTACGATAGAGCATTTGAGTTCACGGCAACAAATTGCAGATTGCTTGACTAAAGGATTGGGAATCTGAGAATGCAGTTTCGTGCGTGGGGGGGGGGATGTTGTATGGAAGGCCCATCTTACTGGCCCATGTGGCCTGGGACCATTCAGTCCAGTGGATGGCGCCCTAGACAGGTAGACCCACGGGGTTGTCTGCCCAGAAGTGCCGATGCCATAGACCAACGACCAGGCGCCTCTCTCTCGATCCCAACAAATAGAAAACTAGGTCGCTTAGAACCACTAACCATCTACTCAAAGCTAGAAGCAGAATTTTCCTCGTGCACTAGCCTCTTTGACTAGACGAAAACAAGTACCAAGGAGAAAGCATGCATATACACTATTAGCATAAATGACTAAGATGATATAAAATGTCTATGGACCGATTGTAATAAACTTCAAAATCTTTTACCCGGTTGTAGGGGTTGCTATGACGTCAACCTTCCTGAAAGCTTCCATGTGATAGTACATCATCCTTCTCCTATATAAGCCATGGATACGGTAAGCACACAACTGGCAGAACGTCTGCCGTGGGGAAAAGAAATATATACTTGATAGTCGCCAGTTCATATCCCAGACTTAATTAATTTGTCATACAACAACTACGTGTCATGTGATTTATAACAACACCTCAATGCCCACGATTTGTGCAACAGGCAGCAGATCTAGAAATTTCAGTAACTCGGTGTATGTGACAAACTAGGATGCCCAAATGGACTTCTCTAAAAATCATTTATGGAGTCTAGTCAAGAGATGGTAGCTTTTAAAGAAAATAATAAGAAATTTGAGTTAGCGGCACTTTCTGGTAGCAGATAAGGATAAAATTGAAGCTACACATCTTCTAGCAGCTACTGATGTATTGTTTCTTAGTAAAAAAATACCCACACAATTAATACACAATAAGTCAATAAGTATGCCCTATCACCTGGCGTCACGTATGCTCTGTAATGCATGTCCTTTTTGTACTTGTCTATAATCTCCAATTTGTTTTCAAAGTAAAATGATAAAGAAAGAACTAACTAAAATAAGACATATATAGGATATGTCATATTAGAATAATTCTGTTAGATGGAATTGTAATTGAATTTGTAATTTAGCAATAACTAGGGTTATTACTAGAAATAATAGGTATTGTCAAATTAAATCCAACTAAAATGCACTGGATAAGGGCTTGCGGAAACCTGTGGGATCATTAGATACATTCATTTCTTATTAGCTTAATTGGTCATCTTTCTGTGTTACCTGGAAAAATTCTTACAATCTAAATAGGTTTTACTTTATCTTTCTTATCTACAATCACAGTCAACATGGTTCTAAAAGAACTTCCAAGCTCTGAATAAGACTGCATGACGAAAAAACCTCCTTCATACTCATGAATAAGTCCTGTAATGGAAATCATAAATGGATCAGCCACATTTATACTCATATTCACCTCAGACGTTGAGAAGCAACATAATCTGCTGAAGTGAATGACCCAAAAAGTGCCAAACTTCCTCGAGTATCTAACGTCATTTCAGTTCGCCTCCTGGAAGATAGTATAGTGAGATTGATAGTACGGAATAGTAAAAACTAGATAAAAATAATATTTCCAGTCTCTCAGGGACCAAAAGTTTCAAGTTCTACCTCCTATTGAAAGGAATTTTTTTGATAACTCATGCTAATAGCAGTATGGAGAATCTGATATTTGTGTTGATAGATATAGATAGGTACCCTTCTTGGTAATGAGCATTCAGCTGGCAGAGTCCTTCTGAGCCAATAGTGACAAGATGGGCAGTACGCATCTCCAAAAGCTCTGGTAATATTATCTCTTGTATCTTGAAAAATGTTAAACAATACTAGTCAGCTGAGATGTCAAAAAACAACAAAATATGCAAAAATATGCATATATATAGTAGATCCCACATCATCAGAAAAGGCATCTCGTCATAATCATTTAGCAGGTGGGAAAAATTAAGCTTAACTATTACTGCTTGTTGGATGCCTAAAAGCTCTAAATGATACAGATCAGTTAAAACTTACAGGAATTGTTAACAATAGTAAGATGGACATTTTTCTAATTAACACTTCACAATTGTTTTGACACAACCATCAACAGAACTATGGTAGTAGTTATTGGTGAGCACAGAAGCATTCACCTTACACATGGAAATCTTATTAATGAGAAAATGCCTTCATCTAAAGAAGAGATTGTACATTCAAAGGTACAACACCTAAACAGTTGATATAAATAGACATAAGAGTAATACAATAATATAAGATGTGTTGCGGTAGAAATGGCCATACCTGACATCCGAAGGTGTCGTGCAGGAGGCTAAGTGCATCCTCACATGTATTTGAGATCTCAATATCAGAAACATCATGAAACCACTGAAAAAGCCAAGTTTATATCAGAAAAATTACATATGTACAAAGATAACATTTCATGTTAAAAGTTGTACCTCTGTATATTTTCCCACTTTCACTGATTGCAGGATATCATTGTTCTCAGAAGACACCAAGTTAGGAACACACAGCGGCAACTGTACAGCAAAAAACGGAAAGAGATGTAGAAGCTGTGAGCCTGATAGGATGCAATAAGGTTAAATTTGGATCATAAGTTATGATCCATCCTGGGTAATAATGGAGAAGGTTAACATATGACTGTTGCTATATTATGATTACCGTACTGTGGAGTTAAAAAAATTACATTTCATTTCAGAAAAAATAATCACATTCTTGTTTCCCACAATTCATTAATGCTGACATTTGTACTGCTTCACATTTAAGATAGAATTGACTAGTATAGTGTAATGACGTAGAAGTGACATGAAAGACATTTTAGAGATTATTCAACATGCATTTCAATGTTTCTGGTACTTAATAGATGGGAAGTGTTAAAACAGGAAATATCTTACAGGTCTCAGAGTAAGCTTATCCATAGGTCTACAGCCTGCAAGTGCAGAATACCTGAAATGCCATACGACTAGGTGTAACACTGTAAGTAGTAAATAGATGAAGTACAAGCAGAGAGTGTTCACTGTTGAGTATTCATAAATGACAAGTATTCAGTTGTACCCACTACCCATGAGGTAGTTAAATTTATATCTCATATCATTAACGTAAATAAGAGAGTTGACAAACTTCGACTTTGCCAACAAGATGGCTAAACATGTTTATGCAACCTCACGATCTCATTTAGCAAGCCAAACTACTTACACTAGCATAGAATCCTCCACCGATGCTGTAAGAGGTGAAGCAACTTCAGCAGTCCCACAATCGCAAAGCACCCTGCAAATAAGATATATAATTATGCATACTCACAATCTATCTATTATTTATACTAAAAAAAAGGTAAATGCCAACACATTCATCCACATAGGCTAAAAATATATGCTTTGTAGATTTAGATTATAATGGTTGATATTAAAAGGTGTAAAGTTACTGAGAACAACATCATATACGAATTTTGTCACCCGACACATACAAGATGCAACCACAAATAACATGTATGTATTAGTATCCGATACGAGCACAACCAACCAATCAGAAAAAACATGCATATTTGTACCCGATACGAGCCTCTCAAACCAATCATAGCTAGCAGTTTGGGCTGGCTTTGGGCACTCAAATGCAGGAGGAGAGAAAAACAGAAAAATGGCGTTGGTATGGCTTTGGGCACTCAAATGCAGTTTGGGCCCAAGCAATACGGTTTGAGCTGGCTAATGGGCACGTGCAACACCATATGGGTTGAGAAATTAAATATGCTGGGCATTTGAGTGTATGGGAATTAAACTAAAATAAATCTATAAAAGATGACTAAGCCATGTAATTTACATGGGCTGTAACAAGATCAAATAAAACACAAATATCTATTATTAATCCTAATGGCAAGTCAAATAAATCCAATGATCAAAACATATTCCATTCATATTATCCTAATTTGAAAAAACACGTAACACCCATGTAAAAAATAGCCACGCAAATGTGCAGGGCAACACACATCTTTGTCCCTTAGTAGTATATGTAAAAAATATTTGCATTGGTCATGTAAAATTAATATCACTTTATTCAAATTATACTAATACTTTATAATTTTATATACACACACAATTTTATTAAAAGTAATTGCCAAAGGTATGCATCGAAGATCATGTCAAAATCTAAAACAACAAATGTAACAATACATAGGAAACAACCGAATAAAAAAATCAATGTATTTTTATATGAAACTCAAAATAATAAATAAGGAAAATAGATTTTGTGAAACACCCCATAGAGTCAATAAATAACTATTTGATAATAACATTTAAATAGAACTTAGCACTTGGGTTCATTATATGAAATTAAAAAAGTTGGCATTTTGATTTACATCTGATGACATGAAATATTTAGCGACCGGGTTAACAAGCTCACGATATTTTCTAAACTTTGGTTTTAATATATGAAAAATATCTGGTTTGATCAAACTAAAACGATATCATTTTATCCATCACGAATATTTTTCACAGTACTGTAACATATAATTTATGCAAGCATGAGTGGTCCGTTGAAGTGTATATGTGGATTGTCTAGCCCTTTTCATCGGTTCGGACTTTCGATTGTGTTGCCTAGTGCATGAACTTAACATGGTATCAGAGTAGCAAAGCAAGTGCTAGTAGTACATATCAAGTAGGAACTTCTCTTAGTTACCCAGTCATATCTGTGCGCCCGAATGTTGTCTTCAAACCAACAATGCCACATAGGGAGGATGGTATTCGAACTGAGCCTGTAAGAAAGAAAAGGTCCCAATTAGAGACTAGTACTGAAAAGAATGTGGTTTCAATGAATGTCACAGCTCTATATGTACAAACCTCCGGCGTCTGTTCCAATCGCTGCTGAGCATAACCCTGATGAGACAAGTGCAGCTGGACCAGATGAAGAAGCACCAGTATATCTATCGGTTGAATGTGGATTTCTTACTGTCCTGCAATAAATAATTATGAAATTACGAAGATAAAGTAGCAAACATCAGAACATAAGTAGACTGGATGAACAATATTGGATGACTGTAAATTCCAAATCCGTTTTCCATTTCCTTTTCATAATGTGATGGTTTCTGATGATACTGCTGGAGCACAATGTTTATAGGCATTCCAGAGTTCTGATACCTTGTCCAGCTTTATTATTATTCAGCTGAGTTTGCTTCTAGGAAATAGCTAACAAATATCATAGTTCCCCTTTTCCTTTACAAAACCTAGGCAAAGCAAAAGAATCACCTAGACGTTTTGGATATTCATGTTTGCAGCATTTCCAAAAACAGGGACAAAAGATATTTAACCTGGTAACACTCGAGTTCCACCAGGTTAACATAGGTGAAAACATGACTTAAGTTTTAACAGCTCCAATAAAACTCATGTGTCCATAGACTCTATGTAAGTAAGCATTTCGAACAGAACTAGCAGCCGCTCAATTATTAACCATACCCATAGTTTGGATTGTTTCCGGTGACCCCAATGCCTAGCTCGTGCATATTTGCTTTCCCAATAAAAATCACTCCACATTTCCGTAAACGAGCAACTAAGACTGCGTCTTTCTCCACAGGGCGGATTTTGTCGAAAAATGTGGTAGCACCTGAATTCAAAAAGAGGAACATAATATAGAATGTGCTTCTCAGACACAGCGAAAAAATGGCTACTTAAGTCGAGTGAGCTAACTCTTTGATGGATATGGGAAGCAGTCAATGTCATCCTTAACGGCGAAAAATATCCCATCCAAAACGAAAATCGGGCTTCCTGTGCACAAGAAGCAACACATATCAAGAAAACAGGATAGAGGTAAATGGAGTTTCCACCTGATGTCTGTTCATTTCAACAATGATTGAATAAAGCAGCAAAGATAGGTTCGGCGTAAACCTTGCTCAAATCTCTTTGTGGAAGCATCAGCTTGCTTCCTCAGGTCATGAGCGTCAAAATAGATCAACATTGGCATCGGAGGCTTCTTATTGTTCCACTCTTCCACGCCCGCAATGACATGCTCCGCAACCTAGCCAAAGTCCCCTGGTTAACACCACAAATGCAAGCAGAGCAAGCAATGTTCTGTACAAATAGAATACATTCCAGTGAGCTACTCACAGCTGACGGTGTTGTGATCCCAGACCGGTACGCATACGCAAAGTCACGGATCTTCCAGTAGAGGAAGGGATTTCTCTCATCGACCGATGATGTGAAACGCCCGGACGGGTCATACGGAGTGAGGCACTGCAGCGCTTCCTCCACTCTCTCCACAGGGTCCCTGTCCTCCCCCAGGGTCACAACCCCTTGCTCCGGCTCTGGCAAATCAAATTAGGAGGAGCAGCAGCAGCAGTTAAAAATAATACACCTTCTTTTCTTATCTTGTTCAACCGTGCATATAACTTTCACATGATTACAAAAGCTGCAGTAGGAAATTGTCTTACTGTTTCCAGTCCAAAAATATGTAAAACCAGGGTGGTGCTTGAAAATATCACCCGTGACATCTGAGTAACTGAATTGAGCAGATTAATTTTTGGACAAAACTGAGCAAATTATTCAGGTGTGGTTGTGCTTCTACAGCGCAAACATTTAGTATGTTTCTGTGCCTTTTCTCAGTTTAAGCAGAACATTTTGCTTTTTTTTGCGAAAAAAAGTTTCAGTAGAACCTGACTGAATGAAAGAAGTAGAACATCTATCTCAACTACACAAAATTCAAGTGACAATTTCAAATCAAAGGGACACACACTGTCGTACCCTGCGGCGGGAACTCCGGGAAGAACATGGGCCGGTCGGGGATCACCGTGCGCTGCAGCATCTGCTCGTCGTCCCCCGGCAAGACCAGAATTGTGCTGAGTGCACCGGAAGCAAAATAATCTGAAACAAAATAGAAACTGGCAAGGGAGGAGGAGGACCTGCGTCATGTTGTTCTGCTTCTTGAGGACGGACAGGACGAGGGGCCCGAGGAGCGGGGACTCGAGGAGCCACACGAAGGCCCGGAGCTGGAACCCCGTGAGGCGCGGCGCCCGCAGCACCAGCGGCTCGTACCGCGCGGCGGCGACGTCCACCTCCTCCACCGGCGCCATCGCCCGCGGCGTCGTCCCCTTCGCCTTGCCGCCCATCTCCTCCGGTTCCCTCTCTCCGGGGCAGAGGCGGAGTGAATGCGAAACTGCAAGCGCGCGGCCACGGCGGGAGGTGGCCCTGGAGGGTTGGTGATGACGACGACGACCAAGAAGGAAGGGAAGGTGGCCAGAAAATAATGGCCGTTGCTGCTGCCACTTTCCAGCCGAGGTACGTAGTACTGAAGTACTAGGACTGTGCACACGTAAATGTGCCAGCGATTCATTTCAGTGGACTCGGCGACAGGACGATAAATTTTGCCTCCAGGACCGCCCAAGATCTCTGACATGAGCCAAATTAACTGTTCTCCCCCGTATTCTACGTTAGGGCAACTCCGACGCGGACCACCAAAACGGATATCATCAAACGTGTCCACGGAAAGCTACTGGGGCATGTTCCGGTTAAGATAGCCCGGTCACAAAATAGGCTTTCTTACCGTCTGGCTAATTATGCTCGCACGGCTCGCAGTTCCGCTTAAAGTCTGAACTGATGGAGAGAGACGGACAATATATATCAACAAATAGTATGGTATGGATCACCAAGGTAGGTTCCCTTTCATTTAGCCCAGTCAGGCTCCGCCCATGTCCATCGCATAGATACGAAAGCCGTTGTGCTACTGTAGCACTGCTTCACAGGAAGAACATGAGAATTCATCTCTTCTAGTTTCTTCACAGCGACAAATGAAACCACAAAACGATAGAAAGTGCTTTTAAACACGAAATGAGCGGTACAGATTTTGTTTTGCGTCACATAATACACTTCATTTTGAACCTATCATCAAGTTTCCTATTTATTATGATAAGATACGAATTCATATTCACTCACATTTGTCAGCAATGGATATCTCGGTAACATCTCTGTCAATGGGCAGAGACGGGCCAGATCAAGAACATTACGAACAGATGAATCACAACAAGAAAACCGGCAGAGATATCCCAAACGTCCAAACAATTTTTTTATATACTATTGTACCTCACTTGCTTATTGCTGCTACAATATCTCTGGTAAAATTATTTTCTCAGTTTTTTATAAACTGGGGAAGGGTTTGCTGTGTCTATCCTGAGTCCTGACGAATGACAAACCTCTGACATACTATTGATATTGCATACTGATGATGTTTCAGGTCTTCAGGATGTCGTAAAATGTGGATGGCCGATTTCTTCTCTTCAGGCAGAGCTCCTGAAAAGCAGGGGAAAATAAGGTCAAGTTTTTAATTCATGATGAGGGTCCATAAGTTGACAAACACGGCACAAAAGACTTGATGAAAATAATGCTCGCACTCGTAATGGTGATGATGCCACTGAATAGTGCTTTTCAGATTCTGTAGGCATGACAAATTTACGATATTTCATAAATTACTATTTCTTCCCTAACATTTTTATTTGCCTTAGCATATTTTCCCGTTAAAAGTTACTCAAAAGTATTCTAAAAAAATTACTCAAAAGTAATCTGCAGCTTAAGTGTACTTATGCCGCGATATAAATAAATGCCCGTAGACAACATAGTGGTGTAAATAAAGTCTCCCTTATGCCTAATGCTAACGAATCAAAACTGGCGAATGTTCAGAGATTCACTCGGGTTCATACAGAATGCAGCCTTAGAAAGCACATGGACTCTTATTAAATATGAGCACATTCTCGGATGGCAAACCGCAAATACAGAACATTTATGATGAATGTGAACAGTACCTCTACTGCCGAAGCCACCCTCAGTAAGCTAGCCTCGCCCCACGGACGGCCTATCAGTTGCAAGCCGATAGGAAGGCCTTGCTTGTCATGACCAACCTGGGTACAGGACAGGAGTAGCAGCACATATTAGCAATTAATATTTTCCCTGCATGTTTTTGAGCTATATTGTAACAAAATCCTGAATGTTTCCTATAATTATTGCCAACTACTCCCTCTGTAAACTAATATAAGACGTTTTAGGTTACTATAAAGTAGTGACCTCAAACGTCTTATATTAATTTACAGAGGGAGTAGAAGATACAATTAATACTCGTCATGAGTTGTGACACCACACTTACAGGAACAGAAATGGCAGGCAAGCCAAGAAGGTTCCCGGCAAAAATGAATTGCATCAGCTTGGCTGCAATAAAGAGAGAATCAGGAACAGAAATGGTGTAATTGATCTCTGTAGAGCAAAGTACCAACAATTGACTTGGCAGGTTGGCATCAAAACAGGCATTAATATGGCTTGCTTAGCAAACTGCTAAACTCATATAAACTATAAACACAACTCGTGTACTTCCATATTGCATAGCTACTTTATGCTATTGGATTTCAAATAGGAAGAAATGCCCCCTGTATATCTGATTCCAACAAGGTTCTAAATAGCTTGTGATATTCTGTTATAGCTTTGTGCGTTCACACCACAAAAGCGTGATATCCATGATCTAAATAAGGAAATAGCTAGTGATAGCTCAGCCATAGTCTTTTAATATCTTTGTCACTAAGGCGTGAAAACCGTGTTTAAACCTTCGATCTCCCCTACAAATTTCACATGTAGAGCTGTCATTATTTTATTTTTTTCTTATTACAAACTTCCTTCAGGACAAGACAATGACAGCAGTTGTTGTGTCAACTAAGAATTGTTTCACAACAAGATTTCAGCAGGTTTTATCCAGGATGTTAGCATGGTTCTAAGTTGAGTTTGAGATAAGATGCAAATCCACATGTTCAAAAGCTAATGAAAATGCACAACATAATATAGTGAAGAATCTACCTGATACAACATAATCAGACTCTCCTTTCAGAGCACTTGGTAGTATTTTTGGCGCGGTCATGCTGGAAAAAACAGCACATCTCCTTAGATGTTATAGCAACAGATAATACATATGATAAGCACGAGTACACCATAATTTCTTGAAAACTGGTGCAAACAGGTAAAATTAGGTATGCAGCATTCTAGGGAGCATAGATAAACAGAGTTATGTCAGCTGCTCCATGTAATCCCAAATGTGAATTAGTATTGTCAATTTGGTAATTTACATATATTATCTCGTATTTAAGTCAGAAACCGACATGCTTGTGTAGCCCTATATACCCTGAAACTATTAGAAGAATATGTGTCGCCTAGAACTATAACCATCTACTGCTAGAAAGCAGAACTTTCCTCGTGCATTAGCCTCTTTGACTAGACAAAAACAAGTACGGATGAGGAAGCATGCATACACACCATTAGCAGAAACAAGTACGATGATATAAAACATCTATGGACAGACTGTAATAAACTTCAAAATCTTTTACCCGGTTGTAGGGGTTGCTATGACATCAACCTTCTTGAAAGCTTCCATGTGATAGTACATTATCCTTCTCCTATAAAAGCCACAGATACCGTAAGCACACAACTGCCAGAACATCTGATGTGGGAGAAAGAAATACACACTTGACAGTTCACAGTTCAGATTTCAGACTTAATTGCATTTGTCATACAACAACTATGAGGCATGTGATTTATAGTAACACCTCAATTTCCACGATTTGTACAACAGTCAGCACATCTAGGAAATTTCAGTAACTCAGTATGTGACAAACTAGGAGTCTAGTCAAGACCATGACAGATTTTAAAGAAAACTAGCAGCACTTTCTGGTAGCAGATAATGATGAAACAGGAGCTGCACAGCTTCTAGTAGCTATTGAATTTTTATAACTTAGTATAAATGTCCACACGATTAATACACTATAAGTATGCCCCATCACCTGGTGTTAGGTATGCTCTGTAATACAAGTCCTATTTGTTTACTTATCTCTAATCCCCTATTTGGCTTCAAATTATAATGCTAAAGAAAGAACTCCTAGCTAGAATATGACATATATGTAGGATGTCATATTATAACAATCAGAACTGAATTTTCATATTTAGTAATAACTAGGGTTGTTACTAGAAATAACGGATATTATCGAATCAATCTAAATAAGATGCACTGGATAAGGCTTGTGGAAACCTGTGGGATCATAAGAATAGACATGTTTCCTTTCTTATTAGCTTGATTGGTCATCTTTTTGTGTTACCTGAAACAATCTTACAATCTAAATAGGTTTTACTTTATCTTTCCTATCTACAATCACATTCAAGGTGGTTCCCATAACCAAATGAAACTGCAGAATGAAAAAACCTACTCCCTCCGTCCCATAATATAAGAGCGTTTTTGACACTAGTCAAAACCGCTCTTATATTATGGGACGGAGGGAGTATTTCATATGAATGAAGTGCTGTAATGGAAACACAAATGCCTCAGCTACTTTATACTCATATTCACCTCAGACATTGAGCAGCAACATAATCTGCTGAAGTGAATGACTTAAAAAGTGCCAAACTTGCTCGAGTATCTAACGTCATTTCAGTTCGCCTCCTGGAAGATAGTAGTATTGTGAGATTGATATTACAGAATAGTAAATACTAGCTAAAAACATACTTCCAGTCTTTCGGGGACCAGAAATTTCAAGTTCTATCTTGTCTTGAAAGGAATTTTTTTATATAACTCATGCTGAGAGCAATATTGATAATCTGATGGTGATATTTGTGTGAATATATAGATAGATAGATAGGTACCCTGCTTGGTAATGAGCATTCATGTCTGAGAATGCTTCTGAGCCAATAGAGACAAGATGGGCTGTACGCATCTCCTCAAGCTCTGGTAAGATTATCTCTTCTATCTTGAAAAATATTAAACAATACTAGTCAGCTGAGATGTCAAAAAACAATAGAATATGCATATATAGTAGATACCACACTAACAGAAAAGGCATCTCGTTATAATCATTTAGCAGCTGGGAAAAACTAAGCTTAACTAATACTGCTTGTTGGATAGCTAGAAGCTCCAAATGATGCTCATCAATAATCAATTACAACTTACAGGAGTTGTCAAGATGGACATTTTTCTAATTAACACTTCACAATTGTTTCTATAAGACAAGTAAGCTTCTCCAGACCATACAAATGCACGGCGAGCCCATGCGAAGGGTTTGGTTAAAATATGCCAAATTCCGCCAAATACAAAAAGAAAACCCAACCATACATGTCCACCAATTATACCTTCTAAATCATCTACACTAACAATCCACCCTTCTCCACCAAAAGGAGATTTTAGTAAATAACCAAATATAACACTGGGACTAAGGGTCAAATTGGTAATTTTTCTTACATCCCCCCCCCCCCCCCCCCCGCCCCCCCCCCCCCCCCCCCCCCCCCGGGGCCCAGGTATCATATACACCGCGAAAAATGATGGTGCGCAATACCGGTCAGCCAGAGACCACCGGTTACTGGATCTAGTCCTCTGCGAAAAGTCAGAAATTCTGCGTATTTGGACCAATTTAAAGTGAAAAAAGGGGTTGCTCCTTCGGCAAAACTAGGATAAAGTTGAGCCAAAAGGTCCCGATTCAAGATAAATTCATGAGGAAGTGGTATCTCTTTAGGATCCACCCCTAACCATCAACAGAACTATGGTTGCAGTTATTGGAGAGCACAGAAGCATACACCTTACACATGGAAAATCTGATTAACGATCAAATGCTTTCATCTAAAGAAGAGATTGTACATTTAAAGGTACAAGACCTAGATAGGTGTGATAATAAGATATGTTTGCGATATAAATGGCTATACCTGACATCCAAAGGTGCTGCATAGGAGGTTAAGTGCATCTTCACATGTATTAGAGACCTCATTATCAGGGACATCATGAAACCACTGCAGAAGCCAATTTTATCTAAGAAAGGGCACATGTGTACAAAAATAATATTTCACGTGACAATTTGTACCTCTGTATATTTTCCCACTTTCACTGATTGCAGGATGTTGCTATTCTCGGAGGACACCAAGTTAGGAACACACAGCGGGGACTGTACAGAGGAAAAGGGAAAGAGATGCAGAAGCTATGAGGCTGATAGGATGCAATAAAGCCAGCTTTAGATCATAGGTTATGATCCATCCTGGGTAATAATGGAGAAGATTAACATGTGACTGTTGCTGTATTGTGATTACCGTACTGTTGGAGTCTAAAATTTTACATTTCATTTTAGAAAAACAATCACAATCTTTTTTTTCCTACAATTCAGTAATGACTGACATCCGTACTGTTTCCAATTTAAGAAAAAAAAACTGACTAGTATAGTGCAATGACGTAGAAGTGATACTAAAGATATTTTAGGGGTTTTTTAACAGACATTCAGTGCTTCTGGTATTTACCAGATGGGAAGTGCTAAAAGAAGAAATATCTTACAGGTCTCAGAGTAAGTTTGTCCATAGGTCTAGAGCCTGCTAGTGCAGAATACCTGAAATGCCATAAGACATGGTGTAAGACTGTAAGTAGTAAATACATAACTTACAAGCAGAGGGTATCGACTTTGAGTGTTCATAAATGACAAGTATTCAGTTGTACCCACCCAACCAGATAGTTAGATATATAACTTATATCATTAAAGGAAATAAGAGAGTTGACAAACTTCCAACTTTAACAAAGATAGCTAAACAGACTCATGCAACCTCACGGTCTCATCTAGCAAGCCAAAATGCTTACAATAGCACAGAATCCTCCACTGATGATGTAAGAGGTGAAGCAACTTCAACTGTCCCAGCATCACAAACGACCCTGCAAATAAGATATAAAATTATGCGTACTCACAATCTATTATATTATTATTAAAACAAAAGGCAACCAAGCCATCTTGGGTCGTAATTACTATCTTGCTAGGTTTAGTTGTCATAGCTGTTCGGAATCCACAAAGCATCCTGACCGACGGTCAGAATTTTTTAAAGATGTCCTTCAGTTTATTCGAGACTTGAGCAAAACTCAGATTGGAGAAGAATATGGTCCCTGGGTTCCCTTTATTGGAACTATGTTCCTTCTTATTTTTGTTTCGAATTGGTGATGCTCTTTATATTTGTACATTAAATTTAAACCAAAATCCTGAACAGGGTACCAGTAAATCCGGTAACCGGTGTTTCCCTGGTTTAAGAACATATGGAGTGTTAAAGAAAGGCTACGCGCGCTTACTTAAATAGCTTAAAAAGGTTATCCTAATCCTAGTAAATTATGAAGCCCAAAAGAAATGTAACCGTAAATATCGCAAAACTACAGGTATTTTGTACAAACTATTCAAAACCATCGATTTAAGCATCTATTTCACATAGCTGGCAAGAAGCTCTCGCATAGCAAAACCCCATATTTAAAGTTAAACCGTCACATGCAACAATATTGATCAACACATTGCAACCCGTTACACCCTTGCTGAAACCTCTATTACAGATAAGTACTAGACCAAGAGGCTGGCAGGTGGGCCAGTTACGGTCCAACCCTTTAAACTGGAGCCTTGTGACAGTTTGTAAGAATATTTATAGTTTCTCAAACTTTACTCATCTTATAAACTGGAGTTGCTGAGGCGCGGCCCATCTCCCATCTTTGTTTACCACCTTGCTAAAAGTCTCTTAAAAAAGCAAATCAACTAACTGAAAGACACGAATCTCCCCCACAAACTAACTTAACAAAAATGGAGCATCACAGGAATAAGAATGCAGAGGCATGAATCAAGTGACACTGGCCTATGTGGGACTTGGATGAGCGTGAAGGCATAGCTGAGGTGCAGAGCAGCCTTAGATGGTGACAGTGACAGTGACTTGATAGGATATATACTTTTATCTGTAGCAAAGCAAGCGCTAGTAGTACATATCAAGTAGGAACTTCTCTTAGTTACCCAGTCATATCTGTGCGCCCGAATGTTGTCTTCAAACCAACAATGCCACATAGGGAGGATGGTATTCGAACTGAGCCTGTAAGAAAGAAAAGGTCCCAATTAGAGACTAGTACTGAAAAGAATGTAGTGTCAATGAATGTCACAGCTTTATATGTACAAACCTCCGCCGTCTGTTCCAATCGCTCCTGAGCATAACCCTGATGAGACAAGTGCAGCTGGACCAGATGAAGAACCACCAGTATATCTATCGATTGAATGTGGATTTCTTACTGTCCTGCAATAAATAATTATGAAAGTGTGAAGATAAAGTGACAAACATCAGAAAAAAGTAGGCTAGATAAACAATATAGGATGACTACAAATTGCAAATTCATTTTCTATTTCCTTTTCATAATGTGATGGCTTCCAATGATACTGCTAGAGCATAATGTTTGTAGGCGTCCGAGAGTTCTGATTCGTTGTCAAGCTTTACAATTACTCAGCTGAGTAGCTAACAAATATGTTCCCCTTTTCCATTGCAAGACTTTAGGCAAGGCAAAAGAATGACCTAGATGTTGTTAGACATTCATGTTCGCAGCGTGTAAAAAAAAAAGGAGTACAAAATGTTAACCAGGTAACACTCGAGTTACACCAGTTCAACATAGATGAGAACATGATAAGTTTTAACACCTTCAATAAAACTCATGTGTCCCTAGACTGTAGATTCCATGTAAGTAAGCATTTCGGACAGAATAGCAGCCACTCAATTATTAACCGTACCCATAGTTTGGATTGTTTCCAGTGACCCCAAGGCCTAGCTCGTGCATATTTGCTTTCCCAATAAAGATCACTCCACATTTCCGTAAACGAGAAACAGAGATAGCGTCTTTCTCCACAGGGCGGATTTCGTCAAAAAATGTGGTGGCACCTGAATTCAAATAGAGGAACATAATATAGAATGTACATCTCGGACGCAGTAAAAAAAAAGGCTACTACAGTCGAGTGAACTAACTCTTCGATGGATATGGCAAGCAGTCAATGTCATCCTTAACGGCGAAAAAGATCCCGTCCAGAACGGAAATTGGACTTCCTGGGCACAAGAAGCAACACGTATCAAGAAAACAGGATTGAGGTAAATGGACTTTCCACCTGATGTCTGTTCGTTTCAACAATGATGAACTAAAGCAGCAAGGTTGGGTTGGGTGTAGACCTTGCTCAAATCTCTTTGTAGAAGCATCGGCTTGCTTCCTCAGGTCGTTGGCGTTAAAATGGATCAGCATTGGCATCGGAGGCTTCTTATTGTTCCACTCCTCCACGCCCGCTATGACAAGCTCTGCAACCTACGCAGCGGTGAAGGTTTAACACCACAAATGCAAGGAGAGCAAGCAGCGTTGTTCTGTACAATACATTCCAGTGAGCTACTCACAGCTGACGGCGTCGTGATCCCAGACCGGTACGCATACGCAAAGTCGCGGATCTTCCAGTATAGGAAGGGATTTTTCTCATCGGCTGATGTGAAACGCCCCGACGGGTCATACGGAGCGAGGCAACTCAGTGCTTCCTCAACTCTGTCCACAGGGTCCCTGTCTTCCCCCAGGGTCACAACCCCTCGTTCAGGCTCTGGTAAATTGGGAGCAACAGCAATTAACAACAGCATACCCTTTCTTTCTACCTTATACTCCCTCCGTTCCAAATTACTCGTCGTGGTTTTAGTTCAAATTTGAACTAAAACCACGACGAGTAATTTGGAACGGATTTGAACTAAAACCACGACGAGTAATTTGGAATGGAGGGAGTACATATAACTTTCACATGATTAAAAAAGCTGCAATAGGGAATTTTCTTTCTGTTTCCAGTCAAAAAAGATTTCAAGAGGCCCAAAAACAGGGGTGCTTTAAAATATCGCCGTGACATCTGAATAACTAAATTGGGCAGATTATTAGTGTAGGCGAAATGGAGCAAACCATTCAGGTGCGTTCCTGCAGGAAACATATATCTTTCTGTGGCTTATTCAGTTCCAGCAGCAGAGCTTATTTTTTTGGGCGAGAGCTCCAGCTGAACTTGACTGAATCAAAAGTAGTACTAGAACATTTATATTATATAAAAAAACTCAATTATTGTTTGTTTCTTTTTATCCTGTCTTGTTGCTTGCTTGTGGAGATGAACAACGACCAGCGACAATTTCAAAGGAACAGACAGAGACAGGGGATAGGACCAGAGAAGAGAACGTACCCTGCGGCGGGTACTCCGGGTAGAACATGGGCCGCTCCGGGATCACCGTGTGCTGCAGCATCTGCTCCGCCCCCGAACAAGACCGAAAACCGCGATGAGCGCAACGGAAGCAGGCGAGCCGGGGAATCGCTGGGTAAAGATGGGAAATTGGGGAGGGAGGGGCGGACCTGCGTCATGTTGTTCTGCTTCTTGAGGACGGAGGTGACGAGTGGCCCGAGGAGGGGGGACTCGAGGAGCCAGACGAAGGCCCGGAGCGGGAACCCCGTGAGGTGCGGCGCCTGCAGCTCCGCCGGCCTGTACCGCACGGCGGCGACGCCCACCTCCTCCACCGGCGCCATCGCGCGCGGCATCCCCTTCCCCCTGCCGCTGGATCCGCCGGCCATCCGGTCGATCCCGGTCCGGTTGGCGGAGTGAATGCGGAACTGCGGGCGCGCGGCGGGAAGTAATGCGCGGCCGCGGGCTCCGGGGAGTGGGGTGCGGGTGGCGGGGTGGAGACGATGACCGGGGACGGGGGGAAGGGGGATGGATTGGATGGATGGCGAGAAAATAATGGCCGTTGCAGCTGCCACTTGCCAGCCGAGGTAGGAGTAGCGGTGCTGCACATGTAGTAAATGTACCAGCGACCCAGTCGACTCCACGACAAGGCGATCAATTCGCCTCTAGGACCACCAAAGTTTGTGGCATCAGCTACTAGTAGGTAAGAAAAATTACAGGTTTTTTTTTCTAAACACAGTACAATCAAAGATGCTCACGTACACTCATGCACGCGCCCTCACGAGCACATTGGAGAGACTGGGCCTGACATAACGAAATTACTATGCACAGGACAATGTGCTGGACGATTCTCAGACGACCTGGTGATGGATGGCTGCGGCCCACATGAACTCAACTGATCGATGGCGGCTATAGCTTGTCGTCCACAGATCGTGTGTGTAGCAGTCTTCCCGACATAATATCAAGTACTCGATAGGAGCGTCTCCTCACACCGAACGAACATCGGAAACAAATTTGGAAAAAATGTGAGCACTAATGTTAAGTCTGGGGCTTGACCCCTTGTAGGCTGGTAGGTAAGGACCGCCTTTTTGTAAGCCATTTGTTTGAAAATAAAATGATGTAAGCCAAAAAATTTGACCGTTGGATCTTCATCGGCCTCTTTCCTCCTCCTGAACCACCCACAACCACCGGCTCCGCAATAGAAGCCGTCTACCGTGTTCTCGTGAGTCGTCACCACGCATGGGTACACACCAAGCGGGAAGGCTTACAATACAACAGCTTCATTTTCTTATGCCCAAATCTAACACGACGCCTTGTTTTCAAAACGAATTAATGGACAAGATGCATGCGTCATTTGCGTCACATGTTCTAGAAACTTGGGATTTTCCTTGCCCAGGCTCTCCTGGTCACGTCGGCGGGAAAAACATCGGCATCTGACGCATACGATGCTAAAAACAAAAATAACCTGGTCGATCCTCATCCAACTTCTAGAGGGGCATCTGTTAACGGACGCAGGCGTCGGTTGCATCGATCTCGGGAGAACGGCTGAACGGAGACGGGCACAAATGGAGCCTTGCGTGACGTCCATTTTTTGATAGCGTCGCGCAACGCGGGCGGAGATAGCAATGCGGATGATGTTGCTATTGCTGTTGCTGTTGCATCAACAAAGTGGCGCCGCCGCCGCCAAATATCGCATCGGACCTAAAAAGCGTTGGTGTAGGCAGCATGTCTTTTTTTTTTTGTGCGGGTAAGCACTGTCATTACAAATTAATTACCACTGGCTAGATTTCACACAAATACGTGGAGAATATACAGAAGGGAGTGCGAGCTACGACACCCATCTCGGGGTAAATGTAACCCCCTGATTATGTTTTCAATTTGTTGTTGATGGCTTACCAAGCTGACCACTTGGTTAACCCCTGATTATGTTAGTAGAGTATATTAGCAAAATTTTGGTTAATTTAATTCAGAAATAAATCAAGAGCATGGCAATGGGAGTATTAAACATCTATACTATTGATATTCGATCATGTAAGCATATACTAGACACAGAGCAGAAAAATCTACGCAAGTAACTAGTGCGGCAAACACAAAACTAAAATAGGAGCGGGATAGACGTGTTATACCCTTCGGTAGGCCAGGTCAAAGCCGTCGCGGCGGCAGCAACGGTGTCCTCAGCGGCCTTCTTTTGACAGCGAGCTTCTCGACTTCGGTGGACATGGTGATGACGAAGGCGACCCGGGCATAGACAAAGTAGACAAACGGCGGCGAGCAGTCACGTAGGAAATGCTCCCCAAAAACCTAATCGTCCCTCTCCCGTAAAGGATCTCAAGGGGCGAGGTTCCGTATAGCCGTGCATGCAGTGGACAATGTTTAGAACGACAGTGGGCAGTGCGCATGGAGGTAGAGCGGATGTGATTTGTTTTAGTGGCCACTAGGGTTGCCCGACGGCTCATTCACGAAACACGACATGCACGCGACGCGAGGCGTGGTGGGCGGTGGAGGAGGAGCGTGCGGGAACCATTTTTTTTCTCAAGCTCCAATAGCATGTGAAAGAAAATTCCTTATATGGATATCCAATTCTTCAACCCTAGCCGGGTGGTACTAAACTTCCCACCACGTAGATTCCTTGCCATGACACCTACATGAGCCGTTAGAGATTTTCTTTAAATTGACAGGAGGTCGATGGGGCTTAGGCAGATGACCTTGGGCGACAACAAGCGCGTCGGTGGGGAGGTCGATGGGGGCGGCATGCGGCAGCACCCGCCAGCCACATGGGGTGGAGGTAGGTGGCTAGGGCTCGGTAGGTCGGGGGCGAGGAGAATGAACCGCCGCACGGGCGGAGGAATATGAACGATGGCGCACAATGGCCATTGGATGTGGATAGGACGTCCCATGAAACCGACCGACGGCTAAAAAAAATTAAAGTACTTGTTAAATAGGTGCTCCCGAAATTGCTACGTAATTTTTTTTGCTGAACTTGATGTGCAACCGTGGGATGATCTGCAGCTGTCAGTCAAATAGATTGGCTATTTAACTGTGGCATGACAAAAGAATATCCAATACAAGTGTAGTGGCTGTAGTAAAATCATTATGAGTGTGTAACACGTGCGACAGATAATGACTGGTCACAGGGATATTTAGGTTAGGTTTTTTAACTGTCACCAGATTTTGTGTCATACGCTTTGGGTTTGTTTCAAAGGTTTAAAGGTGACAACTGAAGCCCTGAGGCGCTGGTCATTTATGAAGTATGCACGAAGACTTCTCAATCGTCATCAACCAGGTCAGAGCTGCTTTGATAGGACAGCAGCAGCAACGATGCGCCACCAACTTGTTCTGGCGTCAGTGGTGATCGTGCGATGGTAAGAGATCTCGATGAATTTTTTATTATGTTTGATCTGACTTATTTTAAAAAAAAATACTCCCATCGTTTCATAATATAAGAACATTTTTCAAGCTATGTTAGCTTAAAATACAATCTTATATTATAGGACGGAGTGAGTGTTAGACAACAGAGATTAAAAGAAGAGAGCGCTAGGTAGCAAGAAACCGGAAAAAACTTTTGTCTAGCTAAACCCAGCACCTCGCGTCAAGCGAACAAACTTTGGTGGGATGGTTAGGAGAACAATGGTATCCCAGTCCGGTAGGGTTCAAGTCTTAGACTTGGGATCGGTTCTCGTATTTTCTTGAATTTACTTGAGGCCTTCTGGCGTCGTGTGTTTAGTGGGAGGAGTTGTCTACGTCGACTATGAATACGTATGCGGCAACTTCGTTAATCTCAAGATAATATGTCGGCTCAGTTTCTCAAAAATAGTCATGGAAGTAGCGTGTGTATTTTCACAGAGTTGAGTGTACTGCGCTTAAAAAAAGCCATCTCCCGACACATCGCGCGTGACAAGGACTGCAGCCGTAACACAAGTTTTGTCTAGCCTCCCCGTTCGGTGGGCACACGGGACACGGCGGTAGACTCGATTCGTGAAAAAAGAGCGAGTTGGCACTCAACTAGGGGTCCCAACATTGCCCTATCCATTGTCCACCACGCCGCCTATCCTCTGGACTTTTCCGCCCTTCTAGAACGAAGCACGCACGCACACCAACGAGGATCAGCATGACAACGCGCCCACCATGCATCTTCTTGGAGCATCCGTAAAATCATGGCCCCAATTTTCCGACCCGCCTTGACTAGAAATTCTCGTTCTAGAAGCAAGGTTCTTCAGTCGCGGTTGCACCATGACCAAACCTCCGTTTTTCTTTCCAGAAGTAGCAGGGTTTCACAGTTGCATACGCCTCTCTTTTCCCTCTTGTAGACGTGTTATCACTCGCTTGAAGACTTCCTCTCAAAAGTTAGACATCATAATTAAGAGTGTGTGGTTCAGTTTACGGTTACTAGACGCGGTGCAATTGTCCACCTGATTCTTGTATGGTTATAGTCCCTTTCTTTTTCTAAATAAATGGAGGAAAAGGATTTCCATCATCCATTGGTTGAGGAGAAAAGTAATGATGGAGGTTAGTAGAAAAAATATACTATTAAAATGCGATGAATACTTATACTCTGTTTTTTTTTGCGGGGGTTATATAATCCGGTTGCTCAGCTAATCTTTTTATATTTTATATCATGAATATAAAAGAAAAAACACCATCGTTGCACCCCCTCCCTTGCTCAGAATCCTGCGAGCATCAAAGTAACGGGCGCGTGCTGGAAAAAAATGCCATGGTGTGATTGAGGACCATGAGCTCATTGGAGCACCGCGCCATGCTTCAATGCCAACAACCAAGTAAGAGCATCTACCAGCCGGACTTTACAAATCCGACATCGTCTTAAACGTTCACGAACGCGCCCTATCACCCTCGGGCGTGACTGCCGATAGCACCAGACGGCCCCTCATATGTTATGTCGGGCAACCACACTATTCAAATCTAGACCCTCAAATCCATGCACGCCCATTATACACGTGAATATCACACGTAAACAACATTTGTTGATAACGAAAATGCATAGTTCAGACATATAAATTGTTGTAAGTGCACAATTCAAACATTAGCTATTTGGTATCCGTTGTAGGTCTACATATGCTCCACAAGACACTGAGTAGCTACGTGTGCACCTCATGATCTCAAAGATTCTGATGCATCTGCAAAAAAAATGATAAGCTGATCTGCATCTTGTTGTTTTGGGGTGTGGACTTGTTCCCCAAGGTTCTCAAAATCATGGGTTCGGGCTGCCCGTCACCCTCGTCCTTGACAATCATATTTGTGCAAAATGATACAACATATCATCAGATGCTACAAAGTTTCTGATTCCCACATCATTGCATTCCCACGAACAATTCACTAACGACTTTGGAGCACTCCAATGCTTTTTCCACATACTTCCTAAATGCTTCTTGCATTGTTGCAAGGTGGTTTTGTTTGTAGAATTGTTGCACGGTGACCATACGTGTGAGGTATATAAGAGTTGGATATAATAAGTGGCGGGCGCATAGTGGCACAAATAGCAGGGTTTGCAAAAAAAAAAAAATGTTGCAATGCACGGGCATATGTGCTAGCATAGATATATGTACTAGCAGGTTTTTGCTGATACAAGTGCCATGGATGATGATGCAAAAGTTGAGCGTGCCAAGGCAATGGCAAGTATGAGGTCTATACTTTTTCCAGAAGAAAAGTGATGTTTGTGCTAGTTCCTCATTTATGATAATTTTGCTAGGATAACTCTGCTGAACTCATTGATCCAATTTGTTCGATGAACTATGCATGTGGTGTAAACATGTCTCTACCTTGTGTTGTAAACCTATGTTATTTCCTCAAGGAAATTAAGATCTATGCTATTTCTTCATTGCTATGAACGTTTCCCTCATGTGAACAAGTTTATGTGTTTCCTGGTATGTTCAGGACTTACTTTCTGAAACCCATTCAAATACATTTCCATGTATTTATTTGAGTGTGTCTTACAAAATTGTAATATTATTTATTTGAGTACATGCCACAAAGAGGCCACAAAGTTTCCATACTACTTAAGATCCCACAACTAATTAAATGAAGAAAACTTAGCTACAAGAAGCTAAGCACCTATGCATTGGGAAGTATAGTTGCTAAGCCATTTAATACACTTAGCACCTCATCTAAGCACCGGTGCATTGGCAACAGCCTCATGCAATTCTCATGAAACAAGGTGGCTGCACGAAACAAAATGTGGAATTCGTCTATGCATATGGCAGATGTTGAATACGAGCTATCAAGATCGATGTCAGTACAGTTTTAACGGAGCAAAGCAATTGTAGCACTAGCAACCCTATGTGAAGGTCAAAGGGGGGGGGGGGGGGGGGGAGGGGGCATCCGCCCCCATCACATAGAGTACTTGCCACCTTCAGAACCATACATAATTTGGTACACACATTAATTAAGTCCATTGAGGCTTCAATGTCTAGTAGATCGTAAGAATATGTGGAATCAATTATGAAATGTAGTGTTGTAATGGGGCTTGGGGTCATGACGATTAGACACCCACAAACGCGGATCAGTTGCTTCCATGGAGCACAACACATGTAGCATGGCAGCCGTATAGGAAGGACTTGAACACACATAAGCTCTTGGTTGTTTGGGAGATATGGAAACACCGTAATGACATTGTATTCACCAACAAATCGCCACGAATCCAAACCGTTGCCATGAGGATCATCGAGGAGGGCAAAGTTTGGCAAACGGCTAGGTTGTTCAAGCGGGACATGCAAGCTTTCTTAGCAGAATTGTATAGGCGGGGGTGTAACTAGTATTTCACATTGTAACAAGGCCCTTGTGCCTTGCTTGTAACTTGGTGGGTGGGCTCTGTACCCCCTTCTCCTATCAATATATAATACACATGCTTATGCATATTCTAGGAAGAAATATATTATGAAACGTAGCCATGCCCATGTATAGTTCAGTCAACTATAAAGCAAACTGAATCATACAATCTCGAAAATAAGCTTTTAGGATAGATTGAAACCATGTGTATGACATATTTAAGGATCAATTAATTGTAAAGCGATCAATCAAAGTATAAGCTGACATGAATTTTAGGAAAAAATTATTAACATGAACTATATCTTTAAAGCTTAATTTTAACATTTTTGTAAAATAAATAAAGAATACAATATGGCTAATGAAGCTCTAATAGCAATAATTTTGACAGTACTTTATGTTGCACTCGCGCGATAAAAATAATTGAAATCTATGTAATTCCTTGGGTTATTTATCGAGGGTGGCAAAAAATAATGACCGTATACCAAGCGGCCAGCTTGATATAAGCTACCAATGAAAATTGCAAGCAAAGAAATAATAATTAGATATCATGACTTCTAAAAGACCTCTACTCTTACTATGTGGTAAGCAATCCCAATTTTTTTTTTAAAAAAGTAGTACAAAATTTTGGAAAATAAATGGAATGTTACGTAATTTGCATATCCGCGAGAAAAAAGTAGTGACACGAAAAAGAGAAAACAAATGTGGGCCGAACCGAGGATTGGAATTTTGGAAGCACCGACATGTGCATTCGTGGGCCAGACCCCAAGGGGCACCCCCCGCGGTGGGACCAGGAGAAGCGTTTCCCATTTCCCTTTCTATTTTCCAGATCTCATTATTGCACGGCACCTTCCATCCATCCTTCCTGCGCCGCCCGGCCCGCAAGTCAGACAGAGAGGCCGAACGAATCGAGGAGGAGGAGGAGGAGGACCAAAATCCCTCATTCTCTCCCGGCCAGCCAGCCACCCTTTCTTCTCCCGCACGACAGCCGTCCCGACGCCGCCGCCACCGCCGCCGCC
The DNA here is from genome assembly GCA_011799875.1 of Thinopyrum elongatum. NCBI lineage: Eukaryota > Viridiplantae > Streptophyta > Magnoliopsida > Poales > Poaceae > Thinopyrum > Thinopyrum elongatum. The sequence continues at coordinate 44,694,747 of CM022298.1, read as the reverse complement.
GGCGAAATGGCGTCCCGCATCGCCTCCCGCCTCCTCCGACGCTCCAGCCCCGTAAGTCCCCTCTCCATCCCTCTCCTCCTCCCTGCGCGCGCCACTAGGCTCCGGTCGATTTGCCGCGGCGGCCCGTGCGATTTTGCGATTCCAAGGGGGAAAGGGGATTTAGGGTTCGCGTGGGTGGTTCCACGCTTCGATGCGGCCGGTCCGATTCGTTTGGCGTGTTCTCGCAGGCTTGTTTCCTCGCGTGATTGGGTATCTCTGATGCCTGATTGGGTTGGGGAGGGGATTAATTGCTGCATCCATCCTGTAAGGTTGGGATGACGGGCGCTCAGCGAGGTCTGTGGGACGCGCCTCGCCCGGCGTGATGCGGTGTCTCCGCGTGCGCAGATTAGGGTTCGGGTTCGTGCTCTTGCTGTTTCCCCCCGTTTGTGTGCTTGCGTGGAACGGTCAACCTAGAACCGGCTGCGCAGACAGGCCTGAATATCTGCGGTAGGATCCTTCTCTTTGCCCAGTTCGTGGCAGCAGATAGGAATTCGTCTGTGTTTTATCAATCAGGGGGCATGCAATTAACAAGCACTGGATATGTCTGATTGGCTGCTAGTTACATAGTATATTGTTCATGGTTATGTTGCGTTTTTCGTGCCCTGCCCTACCTGTTAAGTGCAATCTGTTGTGATAAAATGTGACCTGTCCTTGTCCCGTTTTATGTGTTGGATTGGCTGCTGGTTAGATAGTTTATCGTTCATGCTTATGTTGCAATTTTCATACCCAACCCTGCCTGTCAAGTGCAATCTGCTGTCATCAACCGTGACTTGTCACTTTCCCATTTCATGTCGTGCTACTAACCAGGCCAATTTTGGTTTGCATTTGACAAGACCTAGGCTCTAACTTGCAATGTTCATATTGGCGTCAATCCTGCTTGCCACTATTGGTCTCATTGGTTTACTACTATACTTCATCTTAATGTGATCAATTGTAGCAATACATCATATGTAAGATGCTACACTTCATACAACATATCTTTGCAGAGTATGCAAGCACCTTGCTGTTTTCACCCATTTCTGTGCTTGTGTGGAACGGAGAATCTAGAATAGGTTGCACATGCTTGAATATCTGGGGCAGGATTGTTTGCTTTGTCTAGTTCTTGCTAAGTGCTAACAGATAGGAATTCATTTTCTTTCATCAGGGCGTGCAATTAACAAACGCTGGATATGTCTGATTGGCTGCTAGTTACATAGTATATGATTTATGCGTATGTTGCATTTTTTCATACCCTACACTAGTTAAATGCAATCTGTTGTCATAAAGTTTGATTTCTCCCTGCCCCATTCCATGTTGTGCTAATAACTAGGGCATTTTGGTGTGCATTTGACAAGATCTAGGCTCTAAGTTGTAATGTTCATATTGGTGGTAATCCTGCTTGCCGCTGTTGGTTCTCATTGGTTTACTACTTTACTTTATCTTCATTTGATCATTTGTAGCAACTAGCAATACAGCAGATACAAGATGGTATACTTAATGCAACATGTCTTCGCAGAGTATACAAGTACATGGATTATTTTCTTATGTTATTTTTCGTGCTCACTGTTTCCATTTGCTTGCAGACATTAGGCCTCCTGAGGAGCTATACACATGTCAGAAACTACAGCAGTCAACTTTCAGGTTATTAGCTCAACAATTGCTATTTGGATTTTGATCACTGGTTCACATACGGATGACTCTAATACCTTTGTGCTCTCTGCAGGTCTTATTCCAGTTGGTCCCCAAAGCTCAAAGCTGACAAGGTAAGTGGTAACCTTTGTACTTGGTTGTATTCTGTAAAGGCTTTTTTGACGACTTCATTGTTTATTATCATCATTGCAGATGTTGTTAGATATTTTGTCCTGTTCATACACGAGCTAGTTACTAATGACCGTTTCTTTTAAATTTCTAGAAGGAACTATTACTTCCCAAATGCCTCTCCTTACCAACTCTGGAGTAGGTCATTCGCATCAGACAATGGTAATGGCAGCTGTTTTTTTTTTGGGGGTTATATTCAACACTGTTAAATTGCTCCTGGAGATGTGCTAATTGATTCATGTCCCTTCTGTAGGAGACAAGTTTGAAGCTGTTGTACCTTTCATGGGTGAATCTGTAACTGATGGAACTCTTGCTAACTTCTTAAAGAGTATGCTCTCTGTCCCACCTCTCTCTCTCTCTCTCTCTCTCTCTCTCCGAGTGAAGGCCCTTCTATTAACCCTTCTTCAATACAGAACCTGGCGATAGAGTTGAGGCTGACGAGGCCATAGCCCAGATTGAAACTGATAAGGTTTAGTGCCTCTCTTAATCATTTTAAATTGTACTCTAAATATGTGTCAAATCGAGTGCCTATGATTTTTAATATAAAACATATTTTTTCCTTTGTATTCCAGGTCACCATAGATGTTTCTAGTCCTGAAGCTGGTGTTATTGAAAAGGTGGATAATTTTTCTCTTTTTAGCTTCCACTTGTGCTTCTTATCATGGTTTGCCTCTACCTGAGCTGTAGCAAAATTGCTAATTTTCTTAATGCCATTGCTTCGCAGTTTATTGCTAGTGAAGGTGATACGGTTACTCCAGGCACCATAGTTGCTATCGTATCAAAGTCTGCAGCACCTGCTGAAACACATGTTGCCCCATCCGAGGAGGCGCCCAAAAAAGAATCACCTCCAGCAAAAGCTGAAGAGAAATCACCAAAAGCAGAAGAGAAACCAACAAAAGTAGAACCTCCCAAGAAGCAAGCACCAAAGCCAACTCCTTCAAAAACCTCCCCTACAGAACCACAGCTTCCTCCCAAAGAGCGAGAGCGACGGGTAAGGCTAATATTCAATGAATTAAAGTTGTAAAGTTGCATGGAATCAGTTTTAAAGGGATTTGTCTAATCTTTTACAATGGTAACTGCAGGTGCCAATGCCCAGGCTTAGGAAACGCATTGCCAACCGTTTGAAGGATTCCCAGAACACATTTGCAATGCTGACCACATTCAATGAAGTTGACATGTAAGTGTGTTGATAATCTTTTTTTTATTATTATTTAAATAGTTCATGTGGTGCTGACCACATTCAGTGAAGTTGATATGTAAGCATGTTGGTAATCTCTTTTCTTATTATAACATTTGTTCATGTGGTGTGCTATCGTGTTAGTTTTCACTTTTATCTTATCTTTTGTTGTTACCCTTGTTGTATGAATGCTTCACTGTACAATTGTTGAACATGGTGAGATGGTGACATCTGGTCCCCATCTAGCATATCGTGAGGACTTTAACTACACCATGTTAGGGTGCATGTCACTATATTACTGGTTGCCATCCACTAACAATATTACAATACACATGTAGTATGTAATGATTTATACAAAAGTGCTCACAGAAATGTCTGCTTGTATTCCCGACCAAAACAATAATACTATTTTCTTGTAGTTAATAATGGGTATCAGTATGTGATTCAGCATATGCTCATCTTTCCGTACATAAGAACTTAATCAATCATATTTTTTCCACCATCAACTGTTATTAATATAACTGACATGTGTAGATATTGTTTATCACTTTAATATTGATATTATGATGCAGGACCAATTTGATGAAGCTACGGTCTGATTATAAGGATGAATTTGTCAAGAAGCATGGTGTCAAACTGGGTCTGATGTCTTGCTTTGTCAAGGTACTGTCTAATGTTATGCATCACCAAACTATTGCTGATTTTATTCAGTTATGCTGATTCTGTTTGGTTTTTCGCAGGCTGCTGTTTCTGGACTGCAGAACCAGCCAATCGTGAATGCTGTCATTGACGGCGATGACATCATATACAGAGACTATGTCGACGTTAGTGTTGCTGTTGGCACTTCCAAGGTACTAGGATAACGTATAGTTGTCAGCATGCTGCATTCCTTGGTTTTAGGGAGCTCACTGGCAATGCAAATATCATATTTCAGGGTCTTGTGGTGCCGGTTATCCGAGATGCTGATACAATGAACTTTGCTGACATCGAGAAAGGGATAAACAACCTTGCAAAGAAGGCTACTGAGGGGGCGCTGTCAATTGACGAGATGGCGGGGGGAACATTCACCATCTCCAACGGTGGTGTGTACGGAAGCCTTATTAGCACGCCCATCATCAACCCCCCACAGGTACTGCTGCCTTTCTTTTCTGGTGCTCAGCTGAATGTCTTGAAACAGCATTCCATAACAGATATTCATCCGAAACACAACACCTTGTCTATTTGCAGTCTGCGATTCTTGGGATGCACTCCATCGTGCAGCGCCCTGTGGTCGTGGACGGCAGCATCCTCGCCAGGCCCATGATGTACCTCGCGCTGACATACGACCACAGGCTGATCGACGGCAGAGAGGCCGTCTACTTCCTGCGCCGCATCAAGGACGTCGTTGAGGACCCCCGGAGGCTGCTCCTCGACATATAAGCCCCATGCGCCCGATCTCCTTCGCTGCCAAGTGCCTTGTGCTTGTCTGGAAAATAATGCCGTGCAAATTTTTGACTGATACAAAGAGTTGCGTCCTTGGAAGGACGAAGATTGAGTTGAGGATATGATAACGCGTCTGTCCCGTTTCCGTTCAGAGCTTCGGGGTGTAGTTCCCTAAACAAAATTTGCTTTAATTTTTCAGTGCAAGAGCAATAGATATATGGTGCCCTTTTGGTTATATCTTTCTTGAATGCATAAAGCAATCTGCCCTCTGCTTCTGTTTGATGGCTCGTAATACACGATTTTAGTTCCCATGCGAGATCAGTAACTAGTATGGTTTTGCTCTGACAATAGTGGTCTCTCATGGTGAAATAGCCACGATTGGTGTACCCTCTGGCCAGATAGGCAATGAAGTATTCTCCCCATTCTACTTAATAGTATACTCGTGTTGTTTGCAGTTTCTGTAGGTTTAGTTATTTTAGTCGCTGTAAACAACAAGGCCCTGATGCAATTGGAGGGTACAATTAACAATTGACATTCATCAATCGAGGAAGCAGACGAAGCTTACAGCTACAGCTTCTGTAAGACTAACAGTTACACTGCAGGCGGGGCCGTTTTTTCATTTTCTGCACTGTAGATGTAGACTGGTCAGTGGTCACCCATGTCAATTGTAATTCTTAATTAATCCTTGACCGCGGGACCTGACTATATTAATGCTTACCAAATACCACTGGTGTCTATCATCAAACGTTAGGCACCAATGACAAAGAGGCAGGGTCAAGGATGTCCACATTAGGATAGAAGATGGGTCCAGCAACGGAGAAACAGTCGGTGTATCTGCATCTTCTGCTCTCACCTCTTTTAAGACCGTTTCTTAATTTGAGATCCGTGCCCAGCTCAACCATCCATCCCGGCCGTACTGCTTGCAGGCACCAATTACGTTGATCGGCCGCTGCTACACGTACCCACTGAAGAAGTGATCCGACTCTTGTGGTATTTTCAGTGGACCAAATGTCTCTTTTCTCTTTGGAAGTTGCAAACAAACCAAACATGCCCCGAACACCGCAAAAGTATCATGTGCACTGCATTGTTTTTGCAAGTACCCATTGATTCGTCTCATAAATTATATTTACACAAGTAACTAGTTAATTATGCATCTTAGCTTCATCAATCACCACTAGTATCATAATAGAGCACTGCTACACGGGACGACACCTTGGCAACCGATTTGTGCACGACACATGTTGATAGCCGTCCATCGCTTTGATTGCATGGGTTGGTACCATCGATCGCAACTTCGTCCCCGAAATCGGCCGCCCGCGTATCGTGTGCATAGTGGTGTTGATCATAATATCATCAGATCTACATTACTTATTTAAGAATGCAGAATAAAGCCAATGCTTAGGAAGAACTTGGTGTGGTGAAAATCTTGCATATTTGCCACAACATCAAGGAGAAGGGCTTTACAGATCTTGTGAAGAGGTGCTAATGTACGTCCTTACATTTCACGCCTTCAAACACCGTGACGATCCACTTAATTGATTGTAAGTTTGATTTGGATACGCAGCACTGCGTGTACTACTAGTTAGTTTGACGTTTGCATTAAATGTCAATTTCAGTTATTAATTCTACAAAAAATTATCTTCTTATATCTTGCACATTACCAAGATCAAAATAGAACCAATGATCGATGTTGCTGATGCATGCATGTATACTTTTGATCTCGATCTATAATCTAGTGGGTGGTGGAGTATCCACACAACAGGGCTATTGCATTTTTTTGCCTGAACTGATTAGGCCGATGATATGAACAATGTCATATTATATTGGTCATATTTTAAATCGTGTTTCTTTATCCTGATTTGCCAATATCAGATGAGAGGAAATAGACAATACATCAATCATGTCAACTCGAGATATGTTTGTATCGTGGTGCTAGTATATACTTGTATTCACATGCGGAAGTCTCCGAGAATTAGGTTTAACTAGTGGATTATGACCCCTAAAAATGTTGTGATAACATGAACAGATCGGAGTGCGCTCTGAAGAATTGTAATTATTTGCTAGTTTCTTTTATTCTTTTACCGTCGTAAGGCAAACCGTACTGTTAAGGAGGTCACAAAGTAAAGCAAGACAAAAGTCTTCGTGTGTCCTCAATCGAACCTATCTGCACTTGTGATTGGAGACTTGGAAATCTCCTTCCACGCAAAGTCTTCTAGCTCCTGTAGGCTCCTTTTGTGGAGCCCGAATACGGGCCTAGATGGTATGTCTAGGGTATACCTGGTCATGGGCAGCCAGGCCCGGTTGGCCCGACCCGACCCGGCCCGAAAAAGCCCGGCTTGACACTCCTCACGGGCCGGGCCTAGGCCTAGATATTGAGCCCGAAGGGCGGGCCGGGCCGGGCCCGGGCCCGTCATATTCGTGAGTTAACGAAGAGGCCCGGCCCGAGGCCCGGCGGGCTTATACGTTGATGGGCCGGGCTTGGCCTGATTTCTAGGCCCGGGGCTGGGATTTCTGCGGCGGGCTTGGTCAGGCCCGACCCGAAGCCCGGCCCGGCCCGAGCGATGGCCAGGTATAGTCTAGGGGGTACACATGGCAAGATGTGGAAGTAGAAGAAGTAGAAACCTACTTCCCATCGATGCAGTCCGATGAGGAGCCACTGCATGGACCTTTTGGTGGATTGACAACTATGCCAACATTAAACAACCATGTGTACAAATATAATGCGTGACATGTGTGCCAACTGGGGTGATGTGTGGCTAATTACCCATTGCATTGTGATAACATACACGTTAATGTTGTCGTCCACGTGGCACATGCAAGTGCCACATAAGTCACTTGGGTCTGCCTACGAGGCTTACTTGACGCCGAATTTAGATAATAACTTCAGTTATCGGCGAAGATTTTTTTTTTTCATAGAAGTGCACCACATCCATGACAAAACAGTTTTCGTCATAGAGGCGCGTACACGAATACCTAACCTTCATCATAGAAGTATATCTACGACGCGAGCTCGATGACGATGTCATTTCCGTCATAAAATCGTCATATATGGGAAATACTGCTTATCCTTGATGAAAAGACAAGAGTCTACAAGAAAGGAGGGCCCATATAGAGAAGAGTGAGACATGAGAAGAAAAGAAAAGACATGCGAGCGTTGTCCACAAAAAGTGATGTGTGAGAGCATCTCCAGCCGCGCCCCCAACAGACCCCCCAGGCCCCTTTTTTGTCGCCGGCGCTGAAAATTCGGCCCAGCCGTGCCCCCAGAAGTCCAATTTTCGCCGGCTCGGGCCGATTTTGGCGCCGGCGGACCCAGGCCGAACCCGGCGCGCTGGGAGGGCGCCTGAGGGCGCCGGGGAAACAGATTTTGGCGTGAAACGGGAATGGGCCCGCCGAGTCAGCGACTCGTCGCCTTCGTCGTCCTCATCGCCTCAGTTCCCGCGGGAATCAATGCCAAGGCTGCCGCGCTACCGCGCCGGTCAGCCTTCCATTGATGCCTCACGGGCGGCGACGCGCGTCCGGCCCGCTCCCTCCACGCGGCACCCGACGGGCAACCTCTCACTGCCCATCTTCGGCTATAAAAGCCGACCTCCCCGCCGGTGAATGCCACAATCGCCACCACCGACGCCCCTCTCGCCCCTCTCGCCACCGAAGCCCCTCTCCCCCACTCTTCCCCCGCCGACGAGCAATGGCCGAGCGTTACCCAGGCGACGCCGCGGCGGCGAACGGCTTCGGCCGACGCCATCTGCGCGAGGATGAGGCGCGCCTCCTTGAAAGGACCACGGTGTCGCCTAGAGGAGGGGTGAATAGGCGTTTTAAAATCTTTTACGGATTTGGCTATATCCTAATGCGGAAATATACTAAGCGGATACTTTTCAAGCACAAATCCTAAATATACTAGGCTCAACTAAGTGCACCAACAACTTATTCTAAATAAGATGAGCACAACAAGGATACTAGTAAGCACAGGTAAGTTACACAAACTTACACAAGATATCACGCGATAGTAGAAAGTATGAATTGCGGACTATAAAGTGTTGGCCTAAATAATCTCTACGATATGGTAACCAACACAATATAATGAGGACAACAAGGATAATAACAAGCACAAGTAAGTTACACAAACTTACTTGAGCAATATCACAATATATGGAAGTGTATGACACAAGTTAGCAATTCACACTAATCACAAAGTATATCAATAGTAGCAAGTATGAATTGTGGAATATGAAGTGTAGGCCTAAATAATCTCTACAAGGAAATGGCCAACACAATGTAATGAACCAACACAATATAATGAGTACAACAAGATATAGTGAATGCACGGTCAAGTGACCAAAGTAAACCACAAGTAAGGAGAAAGGGTTAGGGATAACCGAAGTCACGGAGACAAGGATGTATCCCGATGTTCACTTCCTTGGAGGGAAGCTAGTCACCGTTGGAGGGATGGGTGTTACCACGAAGGCACACCAACACCACGAAGGCTCACCCTATTCTCCTTGAGATATCACCACGAAGGCAATTCTCAACCACTAGTGGTAGACCTTGAGGCGGCCTCCAAACCTTCACAAACTTTCCGGGGGATAAATCACAAGTTGATTCCTCACCAGAGTACTCCTACCGCCTAGGAGTCTCCAACCTCCAAGAGTAACAAGACCAAAGGGGGAAATGCTCAAGACTTGCTCAAATCACAAATTGCTTTGGTCAAAGGAGAGAGGAGGAGTGGATGTATGCTTGGATAAAATCTCTCTCAAGAACTCTCACAAATCTCTCCGAAATCTTTGATTTGGTGTAGGAGAAAGGAGAGGGAACCACTTGGGTGTTCTTGGGTTCCTTTGGATGAAGAGTTCAACAAATGAACCCTAGATCCATGGGATAGTTTCCCCCCAAATGGATTGGAGTTTTGAGGCTTGGGGGAGGAGGAGTGAGCTCTCAAGAATGGGGAAATTTCGGATGTGGAACACTGGCTCGTTGGGGAAGAAGGGAACCTTATATAGTGCCCCCACCAAATCTGCCCGTTATGTACAGAAAAACGCAGCCCGGAACTTCCGGGCTCCCTTTGGAGAATATCAGCACAACACTTTGGAAAGCCCGAAACTTCACCTAGAACCTATCCCGGAACGTCCGGACCCCGGAACCTCCGGGTAGCCTGGAACTTCCGGGCATCCCGGAACTTCCGGCCCTCCAGATAGTAAAACATGCACAACTTTTTCATACGAACTCCGATTTTGATGATCTTGGGCTCGTTTTGTAGCTATGGAAAAACTCCAGGTCCTCACATAGAGAACCACCCAAGATCAAGCAAAATGGAGGATGCCAAATATGCAAAGGTTTTAACATATATTTGGGAACCCTATTTGGCTTTGGATTTTCTTTGGTGTATAGGATAGGAGTGAAATTGTGTAGAGAAGATGTTGACTTGAGCAAATCTATCTTGAACCCCTTTGATCCCCTCTTAATAGTGCAGGATCCCTATAACTCAAGAATCATAAAAGAGCTACACTACATAGTTATCGAGAATCCATTCTTGAGTGTATGTGTTCCTTCGGTGGTCATCATTCCACAACACTAACGTCAAAGGAACTAATACCTTTGACTCGAGCCTTTCACTTGAGCTTGATGTTGATGTTTCTTCTTGGCTCAAGTTGAAGGCAAGACATTGGTGAAGTCTTCAAGTAGCTCCCCCATACACAATGTGGGAAGCTTTGCTTTGTATTCATCTTCACGTGTCCATCACATGATCATCTGCAAGCTTCAAGCATGTAATTCTCCAGACTGCCTATCTTGAACTTGCCCTTGTAAACCATGATCATCATCACTTGATGTCATCCTCTCATGGGCACTTGAAATCTTTCTCTTGATGTAAGTCCATGAGAATCATCTAACCCACACAGACATAGAAAACACATAGAACGGGTTAGTACACAAAGCGCAATTGACAAATTCTTACCATACCACAAGATCCCATGTGGCACATGATATGCGCTTGTGTGTTGACCATCTTTGAATTCAATCTTCGATCTTCATCTTGGTCAATATTTATCTTTGCTCCATGATTAATCTTGATGCACAACTATATGTATATGTCATTCATTCCGAATCCATTCAATATCCTTCTTGCATCACCCATGGAACAAACCTTCCTATATAACTTGATGTCATTGTTTCTTCATAGGAATTGTCATTCATTATCAAGTCTCAATGCATTTATTTATGTTGATGGATTTCATCCATCAATTCATCCAATATTCTTCATGCATTACAAATGGAACTTTCCTTCAAATGTATATCTCAATGCAAACATTAGTCCATTAGGATTGTCATTTAATTACCAAAACCACACATGGGGACTGCATGTACTTTCAATCTCTCCCATTTTGGTAATTGATGACAATCTCAACAAGAGGGTTTATATAATGATTTTTTAAACAAGCATGCAATTTATCCGAGGATAAATTGTATACTTGGGATGGTTGTACTATCATCAAGACACTACACAAGCATTTGATGATAGTACACCCATAGTATATAGAGCAAACTCCCCCACAATATATGCATGTGTGAATGAACTTTGAATGTCATTGCATATATTGGTTGACATAAACTAGGAGAAGATTTCTCTATATACAATACTCATCCATGCAACAAGAATATATAACAAGGGTAGATATGCATGAGTGACAACAAGCACTACAAAAATACTTATCTTAAACCCTCTAAACTTCTCCCCCATTTGCAACAAATGCCAAAATGGACGGAAAAATCTAGAAGACCAATATAGTATGAGTTCCTCCTTAATGTGTGCATATCGCAAAAAAATGAGTGAAATCAAATGCACATATTCAATGATGAAAAATTTGAGGAGCTCAACCCATATTTAGGATCTATAGAATGTAACAAGATAGTATGATATGAAAATAATATTAGACATGGGAGGAAAACATCCAAAAGATCCAAAGAACATATTTTGGACAAGATAAAATAGGAATATCCAATGTGATCATCATGTCAAGTATGGGTCCAAAAATACATTCAAAACACATGAGTGCACAAGATCATGAGTGCACAAGATTATATGCAAAACATACAAGCACTCATGACACAACCTCTTACCGAAGCCACCTTAAGAATAAAAGGAAACAAACAAAGTGGCCGACAAGGAATAAATGATGTCAAGGAAAGATATGAGCTTTCTCATGTATAAAATTTCTAAGTGGCCAATAATAATGATGATATGTATCCACAAAGAAACTTGTATACACAAAATAGACGCAATTGATAAGAACATGATATCCACAAGTGAATCCATTATTATACAACTGTGATCCTAGCATGAGAGCAAGGCACATGGCACAAAGCACATGGCACAAATTGATCTCATTTGCATAACACAAAGTGAAGCAAGCAATCAAAAGACCCGATGAGCCAAAAGGATAAAAGAATATTATGATTTGGGCAAAGAAGTGTTCTAAGGAAAATAGAGAAGCTCCCCATGATTTGTGCACTATTTAGATTTTTTTATTTGGATACAAGTGCACAAAATAGGATCATCACTCCCCCAAAATCAATAGGAACACAAAACAATTGCAAGCACGCATAGATAAGAAAAGAAGCCTATCATTTGTAACAAACATATGGTTGAGCAACATGTAAATGAGGCAACCTAAGAATAGGCACAACCAAAATGATGTGTGTGAGTCACGTCAAAGCACTTGAGAAGACTAGTATAAGGATGAGAATTAAGCATCAACATAGTCTTGAGTAAATGAGATACAAGGTGCAAGACATGTCCTTCCCACACACACGAAGTTAAGGGTTCACAAGCTCACTAATAGCAAATTAAAAATCAAAGCTTGTGACAACCCATGATGAAGATAGGAAATAATAGGCTTGTCATGACAAGCACGCGGACAATAATCTTCACCAAACATGAGTGCACTAAGATGCAAAGAGGTAAGACACGCACTCATACAACAAATGCTTCCACGGAGCCACCAAGGATATAAAAAGAGAATGAAACGGTGGACATGAAAGAATAGGGATATCAACTAGAGATGTAACTTCTCTCATGTGTATAAGATTCTAGGTAGATGATTTTCACAAAGAAGGATGTACACATGAAATAGTTACTAAAGGAAAGAATAAGATATCCAAACGGGAGTCATAAAATATACCAATGAGATCTTTGCTTGAAAGCATAGCACATGGCTTAATATAATCTTATTGTATATTAGTGAACACCAAACACACAACCATTAAAGACATCATAACTAGCAACAAGAGATCATTGTTGGGATGCTTTGAGAAAGGAAACAAGTATCACAGGAACGAGTCAAGAAATTCATGCCATGATGCAACCTACACAAGGTTGATCCCATTTCTATATATATATGCATGAAGTAAGTACTTGTTACCGAGATAGCATTGGGATGATGTAGTAGGTAATGGTTCAAGCTTGGCTCTAATTTCCTCATAGTGCCACCACCTTCATGAATAAGCCAAGCACCCAATGCTTCTCAAATGTACCTAAAATAATTTAAGTACAGTATGGTCCCCAAACTTATTGGGTCCGAAGTAGTTAGCATAACTACAAAACATAGGGTAAAAACACTTAAATATGTGCATATTGATATGAATTTGAATTTCATGCACATCTTAGCTATTAAGAATTTGATGGATTTACCATATATATATTGGATCAAATAAAGCAAACAAGGCATGCGAATTTACACATAGTAAATATGCATGCACAAGCCTACCAAAATCCAGGGAGATACAAATTGGACAAATGAACACATAACCGTTAATACTTCCAATAACATCACTAGTCATTCATGTTGTCCAAAATGACTCAAAGTGACAAATCAACATATGATAGCACATAAAGTTCAACATATGAACCAAGGAAAACCAATGAGCATATAAGATATGCATTACACACATACTCATGGGAATATCTCACTCAAGTAGATATAGGACACTATAAACAATGAGATAACAAACTACCATAACTCCATACAAACCAATAAGATGAACTCGAACAAAATGGTGCTTTGAGTTATCATTCGGTGTAGAAACCAAATAAGTACATGATCATCTATACTAACACAAGCATAACATGAGAGTTTAGAAATAAACACAATGCTGGGATATCATATTATTAACATTCCAATTAGATAGATCATCATGCAAAGCAACAATTGGAATGGCTTTAATCAAACGATTTTCCAAATACGATTTTTAAGATAACCATGGGCAAAACCGCACAAGAAAGCCATACGTAAACAAGGCATTGCATGCCACATAGATATAAGATAATCTCAAATATAAATGCTAAGTAGCATTCCTCAGTTGTTCACATTTACAAGGATTGTGATATGCACAAAGCACATCGCTCCCTCATAATGTGATTATTCATATATTATCAACAAGAGGCAAGTGAAATCCAACCAAAGATAATTAATGAATGAGAATTTGAATTTCAAATGAGCTTAACATACCACATGGTAACTAGATAATATTGTACTAACAATACTAGGTGGTATCCCACATATATACACATTTAAGGTTTGTGATATGCATAAACATAACACTCCCCCATAATGTGATGATCCATTAATATCTCACAAGAGCCAAATAAGATTCAACTAATGAAGCAATAAAGGCTCGGAACCACACACACAAATATATGAAGTGCATTGTGACGTACACATGCTAGATAACTCAAATCAAGCATAATAGGAGGCACAACATATACAAACACATGCTAGGTACAAAACCTAAACATGAGAGGGACTAGTAACTTTCAATGTAGACAATATAAATACAAGTTACCGCCACGAGGAGCATTGGAATGGCAAATATGATGATAATCCACTTGACTTGGCTTGAACCATAATACATGGTGAAAATCATTTTTCTACATGAACTAGCCAAGTCTCTAATGTCCTCCACACACCTATTGATCAAGTTTGAGCTTGATGGTCCCCAACCAAGTTGGGTCCTAAGAAGTTAGTCACAATAGGTTTGGCAACCCAAATGGTCTTATCAACTTTCAAACCACTTTAGGCACCAACAAACTTGGCAAACAAATTGCCAACATTATCCTTTCTAAGTGAATAATGATCATTGACAATTGGAGGCTTAGAGACATTACCGTTGGGACATGATGAAGATATGTGTCCCTTCTCACGGCAAATATAGCAACATGTGCTCCCCTTTCTCTTCTTCTTTACCTTCTCAACTTGGAGAACATTATCATGGTTAGGCATGGGAAGAGGCCTTTCATTATCTTGAGATTGAACTTGAGGCCACTTCCCTTGATGCTTCACACTTGAAGCCTTCTTCTTCAATGGACAAGATCTCATATGGTGTCCAACATTCTCGCACTTGAAGCAAATAATGTTGGCCGAATTCTTGACTTGATCTTGTCCCTTCTTCTTGTTCTTGGACTTCTTCTTGTTGGAGATGAAATCAATTCCTATTTTATCTTGAGGGTCCTTTTGCACACTCAAGATATTATCACAATATTTTTCCAAGTCTTTCTTCAAACTAGTGACTTGGGCCTTGAGCTCTTTATTTTCCTCTACAAGGTTAGTATTAACAAAAGAACTAGAGGAAGTAGAAACTTCATTGTTAGAGCAACAAGGCATGGTGAGTAATTCATCACAAGATGTACCAATATCATGTAGAGAGGAATTGCAAGGACTAGCACATGGCAATAAGGCATTTCGAGTAGAAGATGTGCTAATATCCACATGAGACTCACATGATTTTACCTTGGTGACCATAGCCTCATGAGCTAACTTTAACCCATCATGAGAGATTAGAAGATCCTCATGAGTGCCTGAGAGCTTTTTATGACTTTCTTCCAATTTCCCATAATTGCTAGTTAGCAAATCAAGTTGAGTCCTCAGCTCAACATTTTCTTTTAATATCGATGCTTCACACAAGATAGAGTTAGTAGCACAAGCATCATTATCAATATGAGAGGAGCATGTAGAAGCTAGAGACTCCGCATGAGTAGCTTGAAGTTCCTCATGAGACTTAGAGAGTTTGGTGAGCTCTCCTTTGACCTTCTTGTAGCCAAGGTCAATGTGCTCAAAATCCTCTTTAAGTTTACAATGAGTAATTTCAATCTCTTCTTTTAAAGACCTCAAGTCACTAAGACATTGATGAGCTATAGCAAGTTCATGTTCAAGTTGTTCACTTTTTGCTTGCTCGTAAAGAAATAAGTCATTACGTTTTTTAAAGCAAGCAAGAACATCTTGGAACCTTTTATAAGTGTTATTTTTAGCTCTACGAAGAGTTTTCCCAATCTCATAGAGATTTTGAGTCAAGACTTCATCATCTTCCTCATTACAACTATCATCATTATCACTAAGAGAAGATGATACCTCGTCATTACCTCTTGCCATGAGGCACATGTGAACAAAGGGGGTTGATGATGATTCTTTTGTAGAAGAGGGTTCTTCATCAACCAAGCGTGCCTCATTTTTCTTGATTTCCTCTACATGGTTAGTTTCACAAAGAGAACTAGAGGGAATCACGGCATTTTGAATATGGCAACACAAACGACCAAGCATATCATCACAAGAATTTATGAGTGCATCATTAGATGATATGCATGGACTCTCTACACAAGAATGTACGATGTTTTCAGTGTTAGATATGCTCGTGTCCATAGAAGATACATCACTAGTATCTACATAAACAAGATCATCAATGATGAGCTTAACACCATCATCACGAGATATTTCTTCACTCACCATGTCATTACCTCGTGGTACGCCACATGTTGGTGACGTGAAAGATGTTGAGGTATGCAAGTAATCGGAGGTGGAAGCAATAGAGAGCTCTTCATGATTTAAAAATGCGGAGAACTCCTCCATTAACTCCCCGAAAAGAATATTGTCTTCATCAAGATTGGACCCACCATATATATCTTCAAGTTTGGTCCAAGCATCATGAGCCAATGAACAAGTCGAGATTGACTTAAACACCTCGAAGGTTATAGCTTGGTGAATGACACTTAAAGCTTCACTATCAAGATGCATATCATCAAGTGACGGAGATTGTCCATCCTTTAGACTTGAATTCCCTACAACCACAATCCACAAAGCATTTGGACCCATGGCCCGAAAGTGACAAAGCATGCGTAATCTCCACATAATGTAATTTCTGCCATTAAAACAAAATGTGTCATCGTGCACTAGTTCACTAGTCGACATCGTTACTCTCTAGGCGGTGAAGCCTAATAAGGAGAGACCTAGCTTTGATACCAATTGAAAGGACCATGATGTCGCGTAGAGGGGGGGGGGGGTGAATAGGTGTTTTAAAATCTTTTACGGATTTGGCTATATCCTAATGCGGAAATATACTAAGCGGATACTTTTCAAGCACAAATCCTAAATATACTAGGCTCAACTAAGTGCACCAACAACTTATTCTAAATAAGATGAGCACAACAAGGATACTAGTAAGCACAGGTAAGTTACACAAACTTACACAAGATATCACACGATAGTAGCAAGTATAAATTGCGGACTATAAAGTGTTGGCCTAAATAATCTCTACGATATGGTAACCAACACAATATAATGAGGACAACAAGGATAATAACAAGCACAAGTAAGGTACACAAACTTACTTGAGAAATATCACAATATATGGAAGTTTATGACACAAGTTAGCAATTCACACTAATCACAAAGTATATCAATAGTAGCAAGTATGAATTGTGGAATATGAAGTGTAAGCCTAAATAATCTCTACAAGGAAATGGCCAACACAATGTAATGAACCAACACAATATAATGAGTACAACAAGATATAGTGAATGCATGGTCAAGTGACCAAAGTAAACCACAAGTAAGGAGAAAGGGTTAATTAGGGATAACCGAAGTCACGGAGACAAGGATGTATCCCGATGTTCACTTCCTTGGAGGGAAGCTAGTCACCGTTGGAGGGATGGGTGTTACCACGAAGGCACACCAACACCATGAAGGCTCACCCTATTCTCCTTGAGATATCACCACGAAGGCGATTCTCAACCACTAGTGGTAGACCTTGAGGCGGCCTCCAAACCTTCACAAACTTTCCGGGGGACAAATCACAAGTTGATTCCTCACCGGAGTACTCCTACCACCTAGGAGTCTCCAACCTCGAAGAGTAACAAGACCAAAGGGGGAAATGCTCAAGACTTTCTCAAATCACAAATTGTAGGATCGAAAGTATGTCTAGAGGGGGGGGGGGGTGATTAGACTACTTGACCAAATAAAAATCTAGCCTTTTCCCAATATTATGTCTTGGCAGATTTTAGCAACTTAACACAAGTCAAGCAATCAACCTACACATGCAATTCTAAGAGTATAGCAGTGGAATGTAAATCATTGCATATGAAGGTAAAGGGGAGGAGTTTGGAGGGAGCAAATGCAATGTAGACACGGAGATTTTTGGCGTGGTTCTTATAGGTGGTGCTATCGTACGTCCATGTTGATGGAGACTTCCACCCATGAAGGGTAACGGTTGCGCGAGTCCACGGAGGGCTCCACCCACGAAGGATCCACGAAGAAGCAACCTTGTCTATCCCACCATGGCCATCGCCCACGAAGGACTTGCCTCACTTGGGTAGATCTTCACGAAGTAGGTGATCTCCTTGCCCTTACAAACTCCTTGGTTCAACTCCACAATCTTGACGGAGGCTCCCAAGTGACACCTAACCAATCTAGGAGACACCACTCTCCAAAAGGTAATAGATGGTGTGTTGATGATGAACTCCTTGCTCTTGTGCTTCAAATGATAGTCTCCCCAACACTCAACTCTCTCTCACAGATTTGGATATGGTGGAAAGATGATTTGAGTGGAAAGCAACTTGGGGAAGGCTAGAGATCAAGATTCTTGTGGTTGGATTGGAATGTCTTGGTCTCAACACATGAGTAGGTGGTTCTCTCTCAGAAAATGAGTAGTGGAAGTGTAGGCACGTTCTGATGGCTCTCTCACACATGGAGAAGGGGGTGGAGGGGTATTTATAGCCTCCACACAAAATCTAACCGTTACACACAATTTACCAAGCTCGGTGGGACCAAATAGTGAAACTCGGTGAGACCGACCTGGTTCAAAATGTGAACGTTAGGCTTTTCGGTGGGACCGACAATACCAACTCGGTGAGACCGATGCGCTAGGGTTAGGGCGAAACCTCATCTCGGTGAGACCGATCACATGAACTCGGTGAGACCGATTTTAGTAATAAGCAAACAGAGACTTGGTCAGGCAAATTCGGTGGGACCGATTGCTCATTTCGATGAGACCGAAACGTTACGAAAAGGAAACAGAGAGTTTGCATTGCCAACTGTAGGGTAACGCAGCAGAAAACAAAAAATTTCCGACCTACGCACCAGCCCAGGACCACTATGGAGACTGCATACAAGGTTTGATCATTTTCGTTACCGACTCATAGCGCAGCGGAAGTAGAGTCGATGATGATCGGCGGTGCAGATCCCCGCAGCTAGGATTTACAACCTCCCAACCGCGAGGATGTATACCCTCATCCGCGCCCAGGACAGCCCTTCGGGAGGCGGTCGAACAGTCCCCCGGACGGTGTCGCGGACAGCCCTTCGGGAGGACCTTCGAAACTCAGACGGTCACTCGGACAGCCCTTCGGGAGGACTCACAGAACTCGGACCGTCACTTGGACAGCCCTTCGGGAGGCACTCTCGAACAGCCCCTCGGGCACTAAGATCAAAACTACGACCTCTCTACAGAGTTGCACACATACAGTGTCATCTATCCGGCAGGGCTTCGCCGTCCAGAACTAGTTCCCACCGGAACCCAGACAGCCTTTCGGCTCTACGAAACTATTTCGCGGAGAGGGAGAGAAGAAGCCAGATCATTGCAATGGCATGTATATGTGAGAAAGAGTGAGTCTTTAGGCAGCCCCCTCCACCCCTATTTATAGGCCAAGCCCAAGGGTGGCTTCTCCAAGAAGCCAAGGGGAAAAATACCAAAGGACCCTCAAGGTGGCTTCTCCAAGAAGCCACCCAAAAAGCACTTTCACTATTCATGACGACATTTTTCAGCGTCCGTTCGAACTGAAAATATTTATGTTGGCTCAGAACATTTCCAGTACCCACCAAAATAATTGTCAATGCGTTCTGGAACAATTCCAGATTAGTGATTTTCATCTGCGAAAAGCATCTGAAGTGGTTCCGGCAGCTCCGGAACATTTCCGGTTTTTCTTCCAGAAAATTCCCAAAAGTTTCCAGAATGATTCTGGCACCCTCCAAGAATTATCGGGCATGTGCCGAAACCAATTTGACTTTATGGTATCCTCTGAAACAACTTTTCAGTTTCACCGGAACTCATCCGGTGACCTCTCTCTGCGGAACTTTTCCGCTGTCCGAAACTTTTTCGGTGTCCGAAACTTTTTCGGTGATTTTCTCTCAGACTCCCTGTCTAGTATTCAGCAGATAGATGACCCTTAAGCGTGTGACCCTATAGGTTCGGTGAAGTATAGACATGACACGGAACCCCTTCCGATCAATGATCAACATCGGAGCCGTGGACACCCATATTGACCCCTATACCCACACGAATGAATATTCGAGTGAACCTCCAGTTGCCGTGTGCTATTCCTGTTGCTTCGTGATATGTTACAAATACCCGAGGTGAGACATGATGGCATTCCCGTGGATCAACAACTTGTCCACTATGCTAGTTACCTCGTTACCGGTATTGCTCTCTTTTCTCGTTACCGTGTTCTGGCATCCCCGTGATCAAATCACAAAGTGTCTGGCCAGACGATGATGGATACCGTAACACCGAGAGGGCCCAGAGATATCTCTCCATCGTCGGAGGAGCAAATCCCAATCTTGAGCTATCAAGTTACTTAACATACTTTCCCATGAACCCGTAAGCCGCCGTAATAGCCATCCAGTTACGGATGACGTTTAACAAACCCCAAAGTTCATGAATCAAGCATGAAGAAACTCAATACTCTCATGGTCTGAGGAATCATGCAAACGTTAACCATCTCTGTGTTATTAACCATTAACTTGTGACGAAAGAATCTCATAGCATAACATCAATCGGGTCGATTCAACACAAATGTTCTTCTAACACCGTGCCCTCAAAGTTGCTGGCATAGACATGCCCATGATCAGGAAAACAGAACCATCATGCAACACTTGAGCTAGTCTTAGAGGCCAGACTAGGAATACATTTTACCGTTTATTATCCCACACGTGCATATGAGTCTTCCTCCGAGCCTCGTTTTATTTGCAGACTCGAGAATCATTGCAGTTATAGCATGGAACATAAACCTAATTATGAACAGGGAGATAATCAATAACATTTATTATTGCCTCTAGGGCATATCTCCTACAGACTCCCACTTGCACTCGAGTCAATAATCTAGTTAATGCTAATGCACTTTACACCTGTGGCACACCGGTGTAAATATGCTTCGCTTGTGGTATAGCCTGAATGTCCAACGGATCTGACGACTTCAGCTCCGTGTGTATCTTTGCATATCCTCGCGTTTTCACGCTTTCACAAAAGTCATATTTTGTGTGGACTTAGCTTGGTATGTATGCGAATCACAGGTCGAACCTGGATTCCTCAGACTGAGTTATGGAGC
This sequence comes from Thinopyrum elongatum, assembly GCA_011799875.1. NCBI lineage: Eukaryota > Viridiplantae > Streptophyta > Magnoliopsida > Poales > Poaceae > Thinopyrum > Thinopyrum elongatum. Next base: position 44,673,679 of record CM022298.1, on the reverse strand, counting down.
AACTACTTGCAGTAGTGTCCCATTGACAAAAGCCATCTTGGAACCATACTAAGTTCATGAATGAACTATATGATTCAACATCTTGTTTGTCGCTTTGAAAGCGTCAACATACTTCGCCTCTGTTATAGAATTCGCCACACTAACTTGTTTGAACAAATTCCAACTAACTGTGCCACCAGATTGTGTGTTACACAAAACCCTCAATTTAAATCGAAAATCGCATGGAGCATGGATGAAGACTGTATCGATGTAACCTTTTACAACGAACTCTTCATGATCTCCGCTTGCGAGAAAACATGTCATCAGTGCTATTATAGTACTCAATGACCCTTTTTCACTGTTGTCCCATGATCAGAACTTTTGATCACTTTGGTATCTATACTCGCAACAACTTTGGGAGTATTGGACATATCTGGTTTTTTTTTTACATACCATGGAATACATGATTAATCCAAACACAAGAGTGTGTGGAATCTCCATCATGTATTTTGCTCATCAGTGTTTTGGGACACCGAGTCTTGCAAAAACTCTTTCCATGTGACTTCGGCAAGAATCACTCCTTGACGTTTTTAATGCTAAAAGGTTTTAGCATTTTGTCAATATGTATCTTTGCTCAGCCCCATCAGGTAAATCTATCTCCATAGATCATCATGCCTAATATCAAGGCTATTTAGCCCAAGAACTTCATCGAAAAACTATTTTCAAATGAAGTCCTAATTCGTGTCAAGAAATTTATTTCCAATTAACAATGTGTCAAGCACACAACGTTTTTTAGAAATTTTATTATGCTCCCACTTACTTTCTTGAATTACAAGCATCTTCGTGACCCATTGATGAAGTCAAACCCCTTTGACCATATCATCAAAACACGAAGATTCCAACTCCATTTTGCTCTCTTCTGTCCATTGCTGGAACTCTGAAGTTTGCACCCTTACTAGCATCCTCTGGATAGACAAAATACCTTGGACTGTAACACATGCAAGTCCTTGGTTTCATTTCCATCAGATGGAAATCCTTTTGTCATCCTTGTTTTATATCTCATGATTGAAATATGTATTAATTGCTAGTTCAACCCGAACCGACTTTAAGCATCGCTACGGTGAGACAATCTCATCGTAGTCAACTCCTTGAACTTGTTTTTGTAACAAGTCGAGCTTTATGGATAAAACATTTTATCCATATCAGTTTTAAGTTCCATAAATATTCGTTAGACTCTAAGTCTTCCGAAAGGTGTATCAAGGTTTTAATCTTGAATCACTTATATGGAAACTAACTCAGGTTGTATTGGCATTTAGCCAATTCCGGAGTCAGAGCCCATCAACGCTTCCTTGTGTATCGTAGGTATACTGTTGTCTAACAGCAATATCTCGTTTGCGCACCTGAGAGGTTTGCACGAGCCTTGCCTACGTGGTTCAGCTGCAAGTTCGACCGAAGTCCATACATTTTATTGTAGAGACTTCCGTATCAGTCGCAGTAGGAAAACCTGGAATTACTTCCAAGGTCTCTTTCCTTTGATCTGATGACGAAGATACTGTTTATCTCGTCGAGTTGCACTATTCTCCCACTCACCTTTTTGAAAGAACCATTTTCTTCAAAAAGCATACCGTTCTTAGTGGCAAACCTATTTGCCTCGGCATAGTGAGGGAGGAATACCCAATTGCTTGGGATAACCTACAAAGTAGCACTTGTCTGATTTGGAATAGGTTTGTAACCTTTTACACAAGCCCCATATTCCAAATGTTAAGAAAAGATATAACATGGTTGGGCGTACCATACCATGGTGTCATTTCAACAGACCTGATGGAGCTCTTTTCAGTGTAAAAGCCGCAGTCTCTAAAGCATCACCTTTTAAAAGGGATAATGGCAAGTTTATTTATGTCATCTTTGATCTTACCATGTCATAAATGGTTCGATTACATCTTCACGGACTTTTCACTCACAGTGGTGTTCCGGGAGGTGTAAGTTATGAAACTCTTTTCAAAACTCATCAGACATTCGCTAAACTTGTAACTCAAATATTCCTTTCTGCAATCGAATTGTAGAAACAGAATTTTCTTGTTACAATAACTTCTACTTCATTCTTGAAAACCTTTTGAATGAATTCAAAAGATCTAGACTTATGTCTCATCAAGTAAATATACATATATCTACTTGAGTCATTTCTGAAGATAGATAAATCCACTGTTTGCAATAACATTTATCGGACTACATACATCAAAATGTATGAACACCAATAAGTTCTTTGCTCGTTCCTTATGGCCTGTGAACGGTATTTCAGTCACTTTACTTTTCGGAGGAAAGTTGCAAGTGTCAGATGATTCAAAATCAAACGACATTAAAATCCATCATAATAGAATTTATCCATGCGGGTTTCTCCAATGTGACCAAATGCAGTGCCACACTTGTGTGGTATTCTCTTAGTCTTACGACATTTAGCATCAGTGTTATGGATGTATCATATTACTATCAATATTCATAACATACATCCCATCTTGGATGGAAGTATGGCCCTTCATGTTTATTCATAATACTGAACAACAATTGTTGTTTTTATGAACAACTCTTTTGCAACAAACATTGTGCAATGGGCTAGAGTGTATGAAACTCTAAAATGAATTATGAATGTAAATCCAGAGGTAATATATTATTATCATTATTCATAACATACATCTTATTCATAATGAAAGTATGGCCCTTATGTTATTCATAACACCGAACATAAAAAGTTCTGTTATGAACAACCTTCTTGCAAGATACCTTATGCAAAGGGCTAGAGTGTGAAACTCTAAAATGAATTATGAAAATAAATACAGACGGTAATACACCGATGGAAGGTATAGTAACATTTACTATGTTCCCTGTGTATACCTAAACCTCATTCCTGGCTAGTCTTTCAAGCCATAGTAGTTCTTACATCGAGTTGCAACAGAAAGCAATCGAGCGGGTATCTTTGTGATTAACTCACAATACCCAAGAACTATATCTTTGACTAGCCTTCTATACATCAAAAACTTGTATGACATTCATACATGAGCTGGATATTCCAGTCTTCTTTTTTTCTGCCTTTATACTTCTAACAGTTTAACTTTCAGTATTTCTCCTACTCTCAGAAGAAGCACCCAACTTAAGAGTGGCGTTAGCCCCGGACTTCCTAGGCGTGAAAGTTTCACTAACACCCTTCGGACACTTCCTTTCTCTTTAAGTTGTTGTTTTATTCACCTTTCATCATATGACAGGCGTTCTTCTGGATCCCTCTCCTATCAGTCTAATGCATAGTAAAACTCCTTTACTAATAGTTTGCAAACAAACATTGCTTTGGATATCTCATATCTTTTAGCCTTTGTCTGTCTCTGAAAATGATTTTCAGATTCCATGAATATCACATAACTATCCAAACTTTCGAAGTTCGGGTCTCATGGAAGCAAACATATTGCACTTGACTGAAACAGAATTCTAGCTTTTGGATCGAAGGACGACAGTCACATGATCCATAGCATAAGCGAGAGAATACCGAAAGTATGCGATAGGACAAAGTCCTTCTCGGCACTCTTGAGGACAATCCTCACATTACGTTACCAACCGTAAAGTTTTAACCAGATATTTAACAGCTATTCAATTTTAATAGGGAAGGTGGAAACGCGAGCCATAATTCTACAACTATTATGCATATAACACTTAGACAGTGTTCACAATTAATTGCACTGAGAATTAAACAAGATAATTCTACAGTGCGCTCCCACTCAAATCAATATCTGTCATAATTGATTGTGAGTGATTCAAGATCCGCATTTCAATTCAACGCCATTGATGGTAGCATCACTGATGACGAAAATCTCAATCGGTAGGCAAACTTGCCAATCACATCTCTATGTGACTCGTGTTCATCTTTCGATGCGTGTGTTCCGAGCTCATGACTTTCATGCCTGAACTTCAAGACAACCAAGTGATCTCGCTGCGAGGTCTCAACTCACCCGCCTCACACATCGCTAATCGTTCGTACCCATGGTAGCATGTGATACCCCGAAAAGTTAGGTGCCGTGACGGTGCTACACTTGGGAGAACACTAACTACTTGATATTTTTATGAGAGATCACCCTAATAAAAGCGACTACCGCGCAATCAAGAAGGGTGCATCATAAGGGATAAACATCTCAGGCAATTCATAATAGCATGATATGGTATAGCCCTTTCTGACGGAGAAGTCTTGTATTTCTTCGTCTTCGGCATTCGCGTCGGTGTTCACCTTCACGAAGATTGCCACCACCTTGTCGATGCACCAGATAATATTGCTATCTCTATAGCTAATAAAATAATGCATTACTTAAGGTTGACACGCAGGTCAATAAAGTGACAATCATATGGCTCCAGCCATCATGCCGAATCATGACACGCAGGTCATGTTAATCAATTTACATCATATAGTCATCTCATACATAATCAAATTATTATGAGCACTGCTATACCACATCATATGCACATGCAAACCCTCCTGCAAAACCAAGTTAGACGTCTCTCATGGGTTCAAGCAAAACTTGTTTTTCGTGGCTTCTAAGGTTTCGAACAAACCGAAGCTACCAACGTCCATCATCAAGTATGATAATTCAATCGCTAGATTAACTTAACAGGGTGTATGAAAACCGAGATAATAAAATCTCAAGCCCAATACTAACTTCGTCATACGCATGACCCCCGTGCAGATCATATCTGCATTGCCCTTTCGTCTCGAAATTTCATCTTTCTTTTTAACTACGGTGGATTCAATGAACTGTTAGCACTTCTTTGATCAATCAGGATCGCGGATTGCCAGAACATTGAACTCCACCATGCTGTTATCAAGATCAGAAATATGCAAATTCCAGGGAAGCAACAAGAACCCGGGTAACAGATTTCATCTGCTACCCGCACAAAAATTTTTGTAATAGAACTCATCTACTACCTAATTATATTTGTGCAACACCCATACATCACTATGTATTCTAGATCGCAACCTGCATCTACGCATAGCACGGCTCTTGATGCCACTGTAGGGTAACGCAGCAGAAACAAAAAATTTCCGACCTACCCACCAGCCCAGGACCACTATGGAGACTGCATACAAGTTTGATCATTTTCGTTACCGACTCGTAGCCAGCGGAAGTAGAGTCGATGATGATCGGCGGTGCAGATCCCCGCAGCTAGGATTTACAACCTCCCAACCGCGGGATGTCTACCCCTCATCCGCGCCCAGACAGCCCTTCGGGAGGCGGTCGAACAGTCCCCCGGACGGTGTCGCGGACAGCCTTCGGAGGACCTTCGAAACTCAGACGGTCACTCGGACAGCCCTTCGGGAGGACTCACAGAACTCGGACCTCACTTGGACAGCCCTTCGGGAGGCACTCTCGACAGCCCCTCGGGCACTAAGATCAAAACTACGACCTCTCTACAGAGTTGCACACATACAGTGTCATCTATCGGCAGGGCTTCGCGTCCAGAACTAGTTCCCACCGAACCCAGACAGCCTTTCGGCTCTACGAAACTATTTCAGGAGAGGGAGAGAAGAAGCCAGATCATTGCAATGGCATGTATATGTGAGAAAGAGTGAGTCTTTAGGCAGCCCCCTCCACCCCTATTTATAGGCCAGCCCAAGGGTGGCTTCTCCAAGAAGCCAAGGGGAAAAATACCAAAGGACCCTCAAGGTGCTTCTCCAAGAAGCCCCCAAAAGCCTTACTTTCACTATTCATGACGACATTTTTCACAGTCTCCGTTCGACTGAAAATATTTATGTGGCTCAGAACATTTCCAGTACCCACCAAATAATTGTCAATGCGTTCTGGAACAATTCCAGATTAGTGATTTTCATCTGCGAAAAGCATCTGAAGTGGTTCCGGCAGCTCCGGAACATTTCCGGTTTTTCTTCCAGAAAATTCCCAAAAGTTTCCAGAATGATTCTGGCACCCTCCAAGAATTATCGGGCATGTGCCGAAACCAATTTGGACTTTATGGTATCCTCTGAAACACCTTTTCAGTTTCACACGGAACTCATCCGGTGACCTCTCTCTGCGGAACTTTTCCCTGTCCGAAACTTTTTCGGTGTCCGAAACTTTTTCGGTGATTTTCTCTCAGACTCCCTGTCTAGTATTCAGCAGATAGATGACCCTTAAGCGTGTGACCCTATAGGTTCGGTGAAGTATAGACATGACACGGAACCCCTTCCGATCAATGATCAACATCGGAGCCGTGGACACCCATATTGACCCCTATACCCACACAATGAATATTCGAGTGAACCTCCAGTTGCCGTGTGCTATTCCTGTTGCTTCGTGATATGTACAAATACCCGAGGTGAGACATGTGCATTCCCGTGGATCAACAACTTGTCCACTATGCTAGTTACCTCGTTACCGGTATTGTTCTCTTTTTCTCTTCCGTTACCGTGTTCCGGCATCCCCGTGATCAAATCACAAAGTTGTCTGGCCAGACGATGATGGATACCGTAACACCGAGAGGGCCCAGAGATATCTCTCCATCGTCGAGGAGCAAATCCCAATCTTGAGCTATCAAGTTACTTAACATACTTTCCCATGAACCCGTAAGCCGCCGTAATAGCCATCCAGTTACGGATGACGTTTAACAAACCCCAAAGTTCATGAATCAAGCATGAAGAAACTCCATACTCTCATGGTCTGAGGAATCATGCACCGTTAACCATCTCTGTGTTATTAACCATTAACTTGTGACGAAAGAATCTCATAGCATAACATCAATCGGGTCGATTCAACACAAATGTTCTTCTCACCACCCGTGCCCTCAAATTTGCTGGCATAGACATGCCCATGATCAGGAAAACAGAACCACATGCAACACTTGAGCTAGTCTTAGAGGCCAGACGTGAATACATTTTACCGTTTATTATCCCACACGTGCATATGAGTCTTCCTCCGAGCCTCGTTTTATTTGCAGACCGAGAATCATTGCAGTTATAGCATGAACATAAACCTAATTATGAACGGGAGATAATCAATAACATTTATTATTGCCTCTAGGGAGTATCTCCTACACCACTTGGTGGGACCGATCGCTCATCTCGGTTAGACCGAAACGTTACGAAGGGAAACGAGAGTTTTGCAATCCCATCTCGGTGAGACCGAGATCCCTATCGGTAGGACCGAACTGATTAGGTTTTCTTTGCAATGGCTATGTCAAGTGAACTCGGTGCGCCGGATGCGCCGGATAGATCAAATCGGTGGGGCCGAGTTTGACTTTAGGTTTAGGACATATGTGGAAATGAGAAAGTGGTTGGAGGGCTTTTGGAGCATATCACTAAGCATTTTGAGCAAGCAAGCCATTAAGCAACACCTCACCCCTTTTAATAGTATTGGCTTTTCCTATGGACTCAATGTGATCTTGGATCACAAAAAGAAAATGTAGAGTCTTGAGCTTTTGCCAATATGTGTCTCTTAGCATTTGAGGGGTCCACATCTCTAGCATGCCATACCAATCATTGAACTTTCTGAAACATTAATCTTGATGGATATTAGTTCAATGAGCTATATGTTGTTATGAATTACCAAAACCACCCGGGGATTAGTTGCACTTTCACAAATTGCTTTGGTCAAAGGAGAGAGGAGGAGTGGATGTAGCTTGGATGAAATCTCTCTCAAGAACTCTCACAAATCTCTCCGAAATCTTTGATTTGGTGTAGGAGAAAGGAGAGGGAACCACTTGGGTGTTCTGGGTTCCTTTGGATGAAGAGTTCAACAAATGAACCCCAGATCCATGGGATAGTTTCCCCCAAATGGATTGGAGTTTTGAGGCTGGGGGAGGAGGAGTGAGCTCTCAAGAATGGGGAAATTTCGGATGTGGAACACTGGCTCGTTGGGGAAGAAGGGAACCTTTGTTGGGGAACGTAGCAGAATTTTAAAATTTTTCTACGCATCACCAAGATCAATCTATGGAGTCATCTAGCAACGAGTGAGAGGGAGTGTATCTACATACCCTTGTAGATCGCGAGCGGAAGCGTTCAAGAGAACGGGGTTGATGGAGTCGTACTCTCGTCGTGATCCAAATCACCGATGACCGAGGCCGAACGGACGGCACCTCCGCGTTCAACACACGTACGGAGCAGAGACGTCTCTCCTTCTTGATCCAGCAAGGGGGGAGGAGAGGTTGATGGAGATCCAGCGCACGACGGTGGTGGTTGGAAGCAGCGGGATTTCAGCAGGGCTTCGCCAAGCGCTACTGGAGGAGGAAGAGGTGTTCACGGGAGGGAGAGGGAGGCGCCAGGGGCTGAGCTGTTTCTCCCATGCACCTCCCCACTATATATAGGGGTGGAGGGGGCTGGTTCTTTCCCTCCAAGTCCATTGGGGCGTTGGCAAAGGTGGAAGGAAAGAAATCCCATCCTTTCCCTTCGCCACCGATTGTTATCCCCTTTTTTAGGGATCTTGATCTTATCCCTTCGGGATATGATCTTATTTCCTTCTAAGGGGGAATCTTGGTGCGCCTTGACTAGGGGTGTGGGGCCTTGCCCCCACTACCCACGTTCATGGGGTCCCCCCATGCAGGTGGGCCCCACCCGGAACCTTCTAGAACCTTCTCGGTACAATACCGAAAAATCCCGAACATTTTCCGGTGGCCAAAATAGGACTTCCCATATAAATCTTTACCTCCGGACCATTCCGGAACTCCTCGTGACGTCCAGGATCTCATCCGAGAACTCCGAAAACCTTCGGGTTACCGCATACTAATATCTCTATAACCCTAGCGTCACCGAACCTTAATGTGTAGACCCTACGGGTTCGGGAGACACGCAGACATGACCGAGACGACTCTCCGGTCAAAACCAACAGCGGGATCTGGATACCCATGTTGGCTCCCACATGCTCCCGATGATCATCGGATGAACCACGATGTCGAGGATTCAATCAATCCCGTACGCAATTCCCTTTGTCTATCGGTACGATACTTGCCCGAGATTCGATCGTCGGTATCTCGATACCTTGTTCAATCTCGTTACCGGCAAGTCTCTTTACTCGTTTCCGTAACACATCATCCCGTGAACAACTCCTTGATCACATTGAGCTCATTATGATGATGTCCTACCGAGTGGGCCCAGAGGTACCTCTCCGTTACATGGAGTGACAAATCCCAGTTCGATTCGTGCCAACCCAACAGATACTTTCGGAGATACCCGTAGTGCACCTTTATAGCCACCCAGTTACGTTGTGAGTTTGGTGCACCCAAAGCACTCCTAGGTATCCGGGATTGCACAATCTCATGGTCTAAGGAAAAGTTACTTGACATTGGAAAAGCTTTAGCAAACGAACTACACGATCTAGTGCTAGGCTTAGGATGGTCTTGTCCATCACATCATCTTCCTAATGATGTGATCCCGTTATCAATGAATCCCATGTCCATGGTCAGGAAACCGTAACCATCTATTGATCAACGAGCTAGTCAACTAGAGGCTTACTAGGACATGTTGTGGTCTATGTATTCACACATGTATTACGATTTCCGGATAACACAATATGCATGAATAACAGACAATTATCATGAACAAGGAAATATAATAATAACCATTTTATTATTGCTCTAGGGCATATTTCCAACAGTCTCCCACTTGCACTAGAGTCAATAATCTAGTTACATTGTGATGAATCGAACACCCATAGAGTACTGGTGTTGATCATGTTTTGCTCGTGAAAGAGGTTTAGTCAACGGATCTGCTACATTCAATCCGTGTGCACTTTACAAATATCTAGTCTCCATCTTGAACATGTTCACGTATGGAGTTGAAGCGACGCTTGATATGCCTGGTCCTTTTGTGAAACCTGGGCTCCTTGGCAAGGGCAATAGCTCCAGTGTTGTCACAGAAGAGAGCCATTGGACCCGACGCATTTGGAATGACTCCTAGGTCGGTGATGAACTCCTTCATCCATACTGCTTCGTGTGCTGCCTCCGAGGCTGCTATGTACTCCGCTTCGCATGTAGAACCCGCCACGACGCTTTGCTTGCAACTGCACCAGTTACCGCTCCACCATTCAAAATATACACGTATCCGGTTTGTGACTTGGAGTCATCTGGATTGTGTCGAAGCTAGCGTCCGACGTAACCCTTTACGACGAGCTCTTCGTCACCTCCATATACGAGAAACATATCCTTAGTCCTTTTCAGGTACTTCAGGATGCTTGACCGTTGTCCATGTTCCTTGCCGGGATTACTTTGGTACCTGCCTACCAAACTTACAGCAAGGTTACATCGGTCTGGTACACAGCATGGCATACATAATAGAACCTATGGCTGAGGCATAGGGGATGACACTCATCTCTTCTATATCTTTTGCCGTGGCGGGCATTGAGCCGAGCTCATTTCACACCTTGCAATACAGGCAAGAACCCCTTCTTGGACTGATCCATATGAACTTCTTCAAATATCTTATCAAGGTATGTGCTTGCGAAAGACCTATGAGGCGTCTCGATCTATTCTATATAGATCTGATGCCTAATATATAAGCAGCTTCTCCAAGGTCCTTCATTGAAAAACACTATTCAAGTAGGCCTTTATACTTTCCAAGAAATTTTATATCATTTCCATCAGCAGTATGTCATCCCATATAATATGAGAAATGCTACAGAGCTCCCACTCACTTTCTTGTAAACACAGGCTCTCCATAAGTCTGTGTGAACCCAACGCTTTGATCATCTCGTCAAAGCGAATGTTCCAACTCCGAGATGCTTGCACCAGCCCATAGATTGAGCGCTGGAGCTGCATACCTTGTCAGCATTCTCAGGGTCGACAAACCTTCCGGTTGTATCATATACATTCTTCCTTAAGAAAACCATTAAGGAATGCCGTTTTGACGCCCATTTGCCATATCTCATAATCATAGTATGCGGCAATTGCTAACATGATTCTGACGGATTTTCAGCTTCGCTACGGGTGAGAAAGTCTCATCGTAGTCAACCCCTTGAACTTGTCGATAACCCTTAGCGACAAGCCGAGCCTTATAGATGGTCACATTACCATCCGCGTCAGTCTTCTTCTTAAAGATCCATTATTTTTCTATGGCTTGCGATCATCGGGCAAGTCAGTCAAAGTCCATACTTCGTTTTCATACATGGATCCTATCTCGGATTTCAGGTTCAAGCCATTTGTCGGAATCCGGGCCCGCCATCGTTCTCATAGTTCGAAGGTTCACTGTTGTTAACAACAGATTTCCAGGACAGGATTGCCATACCACTCTGGTGCGGAACGTGTCCTCGTGGACCTTCGAAGTTCAGTGGTAGCTTGATCATGATCATTATCAATAACTTCCTCTCTAGCCGGTGTAGGCTCCACAGAAACATTTTCCTGTGCGCTACTCTCCGTTTCGAGGGTCATCTCATCAAGCTCCACTTTCCCCCACTTACTTCTTTCGAGAGAAACTCTTTCTCTAGAAAGGATCCATTCCTGGCAACAAAGATTTGCCCTCGGATCTTAGGTAGAAGGTATAACCCAATAGTTTCCTTAGGGTATCCTATGAATACGCATTTTTCCGACTTGGGTTCGAGCTTCTCTGGTTGAAGTTTCTTCACATAAGCTCGCATCCCAAACTTCAGAAACGACAGCTTAGGTTTCTTCCCAAACCATAATTCATACGGTGTCGTCTCAACGGATTTTGACGGGCCCTATTTAAAGGGAATGCGGCAGTCTCTAAAGCATAACCCCAAAAGGATAGCGGTAAATCGGTAAGAGACATCATAGTCGCACCATATCCAATAGAGTGCGATACGATGTTCGGGACCCACCATTACGCTGATGTGTTTTCCAGGCGGCGTGAGTTTGTGTGAAAACATTCCACATTCCTTAAGTGCGTGCCAAATTCAGACTCAAATATTCTCCTCCACGATCTGATCGTAAGAACTTTATTTTCTTGTCACTTTGATTCTCAACCTCACTCTGAAATTCCTTGAACTTTTCAAAGGTCTCAGACTTGTGCTTCATCAAGTAGACATACCCATATCTACTCAAATCAATCGGTGAGGTGAGAACATAACGATAACCACCGCGAGGCCTCACACTCATTGGACCCACACATCAGTATGTATGATCTCCAAATAGTTGGTTGCTCGCTCCATTGTTCCGGAGAACGGAGTCTTGGTCATCTTGCCCAAGAGGCATGGTTCGACAATCTGTCAAATGATTCATAATCAAGAGACTCCAAAAGTCATCTGCATGGAGTTTCTTCATGGTTAAACACCGATATGACCAGGCGGCAGTGCACAAGTATGTGGGACTATCGTTATCAACCTTGCATTTCTTGGCATTCACATTATAAACATGGTACATCACGTTCGAGAGATTCAATAAAAATAAAACCATTCACCGGGGCATGACCATAAAACAATCTCTCATATAAATAGAACAACCATTATTCTCAGATTACATGAGTAGCCATCTCGCATTAAGCGAGATCCAGATACAATGTTCATGCTCAAAGCTGGTACTAAATAACAATTATGATGTTTAAAACTAATCCTGTAGGTAGATGCAGAGGGTAGCGTGCGACGGCGTCACATCGACCTTGGAACCATTCCCGACGCGCATCCGTCACCTCGCCTTTGCCAGTCCTACGCTGATTCCGCAGTTCCTGCTTTGAGATTACAAATATGAGCAAACCGCACCGGTATCAAATACCCAGGAACTACTACGAGTGCTGGTAAGGTACACATCAATTACATGTATATCATATATACCTTGGTATTGCTGGCCTTCTTGTCCGCCAAGTACTTGGGGCAGTTCGCTTCCAGTGACCGTTTTCCCTTGCAATAAAGCACTCAGTCTCAGCTTGGGTCCATTCTTCGACTTCTTCCCGGCAGCTGGCTTACGGGCGCGGCAACTCCCTTGCCGTCCTTCTTGAAGTTCTTCTTACCCTTGCCCTTCTTGAACTTAGTGGTTTATTACACCATCAACACTTGATGTTCCTTTCTGAGTCTCTGCCTCGCTGACTTCAGCATCGCATATACCTCAGGAATGGTCTTTTCCATCCCCTGCATGTTGAAGTTCATCACGAAGCTCTTGTGAGCTAGGTGGAAGCGACTGAAGGATTCTGTCAACGACCGCGTCATCCGGGAGATTAACTCCCAGCTGAGACAAGCGGCTGTGCAACCCAGACATTTTGAGTATGTGCTCGCTGACAAACGATTTTCCTCCTCTTAACAGCTGTAGTAACTTATCGAAGACTTCATATCTCTCGATCCGGGCATGAGCTTGGAAAACCATTTTCTGCTCTTCGAACATCTCATATGCTCCGTGATGCTCAAAACGCTTTTGGAGCCCCGGTTCTAAGCTGAAGAGCATGCCGCACTGAACGAAGGAGTAATCATCGGTGCGTGTCTGCCAAACGTTCAAATCGTCTGGCAGTGCTGGGAGAGCAGGTGGGTCACCTACCAGTTGCTTCAAGGACATATGATTTCTTGGCAGCTATGAGGATAATCCTCAGGTACGGATCCCAGTCCGCATAGTTGCTACCACATCGTCTTTCAGCTTGTTTTTCTCTAGGAACTCGTGAAGTTGAGGGTAACATTAGCGTTGGCCATTGATCTACAAGATAGATATGTAACATTTAGACTAAGTTCATGACAATTAAGTTCATCTAATCAAATTATGTAATGAACTCCCACTCAGATAGACATCCCTCTCGTCATCTAAGTGATTACATGATCCGAATCGACTAGGCCGGGTACGATCATCACGTGAGACGATAGTCATCAACGGTGAACATCCCCATGTTGATCGTATCTTCTATACGAACTCATGCTCGACCTTTCGGGTCTCTTGTGTTCCGAGGCCATGTCTGTACATGCTAGGCTCGTCAAGTCACCTACGTGTATGCCTGTGTAAATCTGCTTCAACCGTTGTATGTCGGAACGTTGAGAATCATTCACACCCGTCAACACGTAGTGATTCGAAAAAAACGAACCTTTCGCAACGGGCACAGTTAGGGGAACACTGTCTTGAAATTTTAGTAAGGGATCATCTTATATATGCTACCGTCGTTCTAAGCAAATAAGATGCAAAAACATGATAAACATCTCATGCAATCAAAAATAGTGGACATGATATGGCCATTATCAATTTGACGCCTTTTGATCTCCATCTCGGGGCTCCCTGATCATCAGCGTCACGGCATGACACCTGATCTCCATCATCATGATTCCATCATCGGTCTTCATGAGTGTCTCGCCAACTATGATTTCTAGACTATGGCTAAACGGTTTAGCAATAACGTAAAGAGTAATTAAATGGCGGAATTTCAATTGACACGAAGGTCATAGAATAAATTAAGACAACTCTATGCCTACCTGCCGGTTGTAATATCATCGACCCATGCAAGTCGTGATTCCTATACAGAACATTGATTCATCTCATACATTCACCATATATCATTCATCACATCCTTTGGCCATATCACCTCACAAAGCACTTGCTGCAAAAAACCAAGTTAGACGTCTCTAATTGTGGTTGCACGTTTTTACGTTGGCCTGCAAGGTTCCTAGCAAAGAAAAGAACGTTTCTGCCCTACGCCAAAACCACAACGGGATATGCCAATTTCTATTTACCTTCATAAGGACCCTGTTACGAACCGATCCGACTAAAGTGGGAGAGACAGACACCGCTAGCCCAACCTATTCAAACTAGTGCACATGTCAGTCGGTGGAACCTGTCTCACGTAAGCGTACGTGTAAGGTCGGTCCGGGCCGCTCATCCCACAGGACGCCCGAATCAAGATAAGACTCGAACGGGCAAGAAGATTGACAAACGAGCGCCCACAACTACTTTGTGTTCTACTCGTGCCAAGAGACTACGCATAGACCTAGCTCATGATGCCACTGTTGGGGAACGTAGCAGAATTTTAAAATTTTCTACGCATCACCAAGATCAATCTATGGAGTATCTTAGCAACGAGTGAGAGGGGAGTGTATCTACATACCCTTGTAGATCGCGAGGGAGGAAGCGTTCAAGAGAACGGGGGTTGATGAGTCGTACTAGTCGTGACATCCAATCACCGATGACCGCGCGAACGGACGGCACCTCCGCGTTCAACACACGTACGGAGCAGAGACGTCTCCTCCTTCTTGATCCAGCAAGGGGGAGGAGAGGTTGATGGAGATCAGCAAGCACGACTGTGTGTCGGTGTGGAGAAGAGCGGGATTTCAGCAGGGCTTCGCCAAGCGCTACTGGAGGAGGAAGAGGGTGTCCGGGAGGGAGAGGGAGGTCGCAGGGGCTGAGCTGTTCTCCCATGCACCTCCACACACTATATATAGGGGTGGAGGGGGCTGGTTTCTTCCTCCAAGTCCATTGGGGCGTTGGCAAAGGTGGAATGGAAGGAAAGAAATCCCATCCTTCCCTTCCCCACCGATTGTTATCCCCCTTTTTTAGGGTCTGATCTTATCCCTTCGGGATATGATCTTATCCTTCTAAGGGGAATCTTGGTGCGCCTGACTAGGGTGTGGGGCTTGCACCCCTACCCACGTTCATGTGGGGTCCCCCCATGCAGTGGGCCCAATCCGGAACCTTCTAGAACCTTATCGGTACAATACCGAAAATCCCGAACATTTTCCAGTGGCCAAAATAGGACTTCCCATATATAAATCTTACCTCCGGCCATCCGGAACTCCTCGTGACGTCAGGATCTCATCCGAGACTCCGAACAACCTACGGGTTACCGCATACTAATATCTCATAACCCTAGCGTCACCGAACCTTAAGGGTGTAGACCCTACGGGTTGGAGACAGCAGGACATGACCGAGAAGACTCTCCGGTCAATAACCAACAGCGGGATCGGATACCATGTTGGCTCCACATGCTCCTCGATGATCTCATCGGATTGGAACACACGATGTCGAGGGATTCAATCAATCCCGTTACGCAATTCCCGTTGTCTATCGGTACGATACTTGCCCGAGATTCGTCGTCGGTATCTCGATACCTTGTTCATCTCGTTACCGCAAGTCTCTTACTCGTTTCCGTTAAAACACATCATCCGTGAAAAACTCCTTGATCACATTGAGCTCATTATGATGACCCCCTGTCCTACGGGAAGTGGGCCCAGAGGGTACCTCTCGTTACATGGAGTGACAAATCCTAGTCTCGATTCGTGACAACCCAACAGAATACTTCGGAGAGATACCCGTAGATGCCCTTATAGCCACCCATACGTTGTGACGTTTGTGCACCCCAAAGCATCCTCGGTATCGGGAGAGTTGCACCAATCTCATGTCTAAGGAAACGGTACTTGACATTGAAAAGCTTTAGCAAACGAACTACACGATCTAGTGCTGGCTTAGGATTGGGTCTTGTCCATCACATCCTTCTCCTAATGATGTGTGATCCCGTTATTCAATGAAAATCCAATGTGCTGGTCCAGGAGGAAACCGTAACCATCTAGTGATCAACGAGACTAGTCACTAGAGGCTTACTGGGACATGTTGTGGTCTAGTATTCACCACATGTATTACGATTTCCGGAAACAATTTATAGCATGAATAACAGACAATTATCATGAAACAAGGAAATATAATAATACACCATTTTATATTGCTCTAGGGCATATGCAACAACACTAGATAGTGGCCCCCACCCAAATCTGCCGGAAGGTTACGGGGTCGGAGCGTTCAGGGAATAGGTTCGGGCTTTCAGAGTGTGTGCTGATATTCTCCAAAAGGAGCCCGAAGTTCCGGGTCATTGCCCGTGGGGTTTGGTTTCCAGAGTGTTGTGCTGATATTATCCAAAGGAACCCGGAAGTTCCGGGCATGCCCGGGAACTTCGCAGGAGATCAGTTTCGGACCGTGGCGGTCTTTTCACCTCCAAGTTCGGGAAAGTTTCCAAGAAGCTATGGGATTCATATTACCTGGAGTTCAGCTTATCCCCCCAGTCAAGCCAAGTTTGGCGAGGTCAATCAGGTTCTTGAAAGACATGCTTCGGGGCTTGGTTATTTCTTTCGACAAGAAGTGGGAAGAATCTCTCCGTATGCCCGAGTTCTATTATACAACAGCTATCAAGCCAGCCTGAAAATGGCCACCTTCGAAGTTTATATGACGTAAGTGTCGAATCCCCTCTGATTGGTCAGAAACTGGGGATACGGACCCGCCGTGGGTGCGGATAGTATCCAAGACGCTGAAGAGGCAGAAGTCCGTATTGTCCGAGGAAAATCTCAAGGCGGCTCCAGGACCGCAGAAGAGCAACTAGATCGTAAACGGTGGGGTTGACTAATCAACCTGGTGATCAGGCTTATTTCGAGCACTCCTATGAAGGGCACTCGCCGCTTCAGATTAAGGGCAAGTTAGTCCGACGCTACATTGGTACTTTCCGCATTGTTGCTAGGACGTGGTCAGGTGGCATATAAACTGGAAGTTGCCGCACAATTCTCCCAATAAACGCGTCTTTTCCATGTGGCGCAACTTTGTAAAAGCTTCAAGGGATCTCCGCGCCGCGTAGTGGTCACGGAGATGCTTCGAATTGGCAAGATGAATATCTTATACGGAGCATCCGATCCGCATTCTCGATGAAGCGGAGAAGTCTCAACTCGGTCAGAAGCCGACTCCAAGGTCCTGAAAGTGTCAGTGGTCGAAATAACACTGAAGATGAAGCCACTTGGGAAAGCGAGGGAGGGAGGATCATCTTCGGGAAGAATACCCGACTATTTCCTTCACCTCCTGAATTCTCGGGACGAGAATGTCTTTTAGAGGAAGGAGAATGTAACACCCCCCGGGGACTAAAAGCATTGTGACATAATGATAATCATGCCAAGTCATCTCATTTGGATCAATGCTTAATCACAGTGGTTCAATCTTTCAATTCAAATTTCTTCTCTGACAAAACAATTCAATTCTAAGTGCAAAGAAAGTTGCCACAAAATTTGCCTGGAAAAAATGTTCCATCATCTTGCAAATAATCCAAAAAACATATATGGTTAAGGAACACAACATCACTCTGAGGCAAAACATGAGCGATTAGCAATTATAAACAGCACCATTTGGAATTTTCAAAATGCTAATTCATTTATGAATTATTCCAAATGAAGTCCACTGGCCTCCAAAATATGTATGGCAGTGCCAAATATTGTTAGAGAATTGTTGACTTGCGTTTCACTTTTTTAGAATAAATATGGATGCCAAACAATTCTTGTTCCCTCTCTGTTAAATAGTAAAAGAAAAAAAGAAAAGAAAAAATGAAAGAAGTTGGGGCCTACCTACTTACCGGCGAGGACCCAGCCAACCAACCAGGGCCCACCTTAAAATAATACTATCATATCTCATTCGAAGATGTCAGCGCGCCAATGCAGCACCGGCTCGATCCGGTGTTTGGCCGACGACACGGCGACGCTCGCAGCTGCCGCCGAGGGGATAAAATCCGCCCCGTTCCTATCCCCTGGGTCACTCTCATCCATGTGCCACCCCTCTACTCGTTTCTTCGCTCGCGCTCGGCCCTTTCTTCCCTCTGCCGAGACGCACGTCGCCGCCCTCCGGCGTCCAAGGCACCGGAGGCCTCGTGCTCGCTGGTTTCGTACGTCAGTTCAGCCGAGCGTGTTGCCAACGTCTCCTGGGTGCCTCCAGGCGTAGCCAGGGAGCCTGCTGCTGCCTGATCTTCGCGTCCCCATCCCGGCCACGCAAAACCGGACGCCGTCGATTCGCATCTTCCCTGCCTTCGTTTCACCCAAGGGGTCTTCGTGACCGCTCGGTAGCATCCCAGTCACCTCCCCATCTTTTCTTGCTCGGCTAGCTTGCCGCATAGCCGCTCCTGTTCCGCCGAGCTCGGCGTGGCACCATTGCGTGCGTACGGCTCAAGTCACAAGCCATCCGAGACGCCACACGCAGCCGCGTGCTCCTGGGCGGCAGTAGGCCGCCCAAACACTTAGCCCACTCGAACCTCCCCTAGACGCAGCTCGTTGATGGTTCGAAACTCGGCGTCCGCGCGGGCTCAACGCCGGCGGAGCACCGTCCACCCTAGACCTGCAACCGCCCTAGATCGACGCTGGCTCGGTGTGGCCGTTCGAAAGAAAACTCAACCGCGGCTCGTTTCGGCCCTCCGTAGCGGATTCCGAGCTACTCGGAGGAGAGGAGGAGGAGCGCCGCCGCGGGGAGGTTCCACCGGAGCGATTCCGGCGCGGCCGCCAGCGTGGCGAGGCTGGGGCCCACCTGGGTCATGCTAGTGGGTCCCCTGGCCTCGTTTGACTTGGTGGGACCGTGGTAAACTCGAACACTGGTTCACTGTTGAGACAGACATGTGGGCCATATTCTGTAATTAGCTAATTAACACTTTTAATTTAAAACTGTTTTAGTTGACTCTAAATAGTCACTGACAATGGGCCCACACCCCTATTAATTCTGTTAGTTAAATTAAACCCAATGTTTAACTCACAGAGGCTTACAGGTGGGCCCCACCTGTCCAGATGAACGGTCAGAAGCCCAAGGGACTGCTGATGCAGACGATACATCACCCTGACGTATATTCCGTTTAGGAAATTCTATTAATTTGGATAATCAGAAAATGCTAAAATCTATTAGAAAATCATATAAAATAAACCGTAGCTCGGATTCGGAAAAACATTGTACATGAAAGTTGATCAGACCGACGAGACGAAGCTAACAGTGCTATCTGTTTACGTTAGTCGGGACTCTTATGGAGGTGAAACGCAATTTTAGGGCCTGTTTCCGGTAGATGAAAGTGCACAAAAACGTTAATAAATCCAACGTAATCCTAAAGTCACTAATAAGACTTAGGACATGCGTTAGGCAACCCGGGCATGCACGTTAGCTAGCACGCTCTGCGTTGCAAAGGTTTGCTGTGTATTATCTGTTTCCTCCCCTCTTCTCTAGGATAGAGCCTGGTACCGACGCAGTCGGAGGATCAACGACCCCCCCTGACGACCCTGCCTTTGCCGACCGAGCAACCAGGATGACCCCCCCTTGAGCATCCCGATATTGCCCATTCTATTCTCTCCTGCTTTGCATTAGATTTTGTATGTAATTGATTGCTCCTAACTGTTTGCATAGCCTGTTTTGTAACTACTGTTGATACCTGCTGAATCAAACTGCTTCGTATAGGCTGGCTAGAAACCCATCAGTGAACCCCACTTGTCCCGAGTAGTGCTCGCTGGATTCTCAGAAGACCCGATCAATTGGGATCGAAGACCAGGGCCCTGGCAAGCACTCATTCCTCTTAGGTGCTCGACCCTACTAGGTTAATATAAGAGTGCCGAGGGTTGAACCTCGCAGCACTTCATGATGAAACCTTGTGTTAGTTAATGGTCGTCGTCAGCGAGGGTGATTGCCTCCTACACCACCCCCGGATACGACGAAGACGTGCACCACCTTCAAGTGTGGACCGCGAGGGTGATTCCTCATTTCGTTCACCTGACGATAAACATCAGGTGGAATGCCATCGAGGGTGATTCATAGGGTTCCCCTTGTGTAGACACACGGTGATTACTATGGATACTAGCATTCAATGATACTTGGAAAGGCGGGTCGACTGAGGGGTACCCGCGAAATGATGGGAGTTGGTTGACTTGTGATGTTACCCGTGAGATAAAATTACGAGGCGCGGCCCGACATTCCTAGCCCTGTTGCAGCAAATACTCGAGACGGGGCGACGGGGGGTCACATCGATCGTGAAGTCTATGCTCGTTACCGCAAGCCCCCTAAGTCCTTCTAACGATTTGGATATTGATACGAGCAGGCTACGGCCTGATAGCAATAACCAATCACGTGGAATGTTATGGCACTCTGCATCGTAGCACAGCCGAAAGCTTGGTCAGAAGTCCAGTCAGATTGCGCACGGTTCGATCGTGTCGGTCTTTCGAGGCGACGCTGTATCACCCTGGTAGCAACGAACCGGGAGCTGCACAGGGCGATTGGCCCAAGACCCTGAGCTGCTTAGGAGGTTAGACCGGGCGGGACCTCTATGCTGAGTTGTAGGGAGGGATGAGGGTTGTTCTTGTGTGTCATTTGGCCGAGGACGGGCATGACCCAGGAAAGTGTGTCCGGCCGGAGTGGAGAGTTAAGCGGGCGTGGTGGTAAGTTGGTGCACCCCTGTAGGGAAGAGAGAAAACATCCTATCGATATGGCGGCCTACTGGTAAAGACATTCGGAGTGGTATCCCGATCAATACACTAGAACTCTGTGATGATAACTGGATAGTGGCTCCGGACGCCTTTCTCGCAAGGGAGTCAAAGAAGGATCTCTGGGCGAGACCTGTTGCTTGTGTACAAACACTACTACATATACTATGCTATTTGAACTCTTCTAAATGCCTGCCAAGCGCTCGAAGGCTAGTCTTCGATAGGATTAGGTTTTCCTCTCTATTCTGGCATTTCTGCCAGCCCAGTCAATAGACAGCCTTCTTTGAAAATGTGCATATGTAGTGTAGATCCTTGCTATGACCTGAGTACTTGGAGAGTAATCACGGGTGATTTGCTTTCTTTTTCTCCCCATATCAGTTTGTCGGACCAGAGGAACGAAAAGCCCCTGAGATAGCTGCCCCGCCGATGACTTACTCTACCACCTCGAGGGTGGTTACTTAGATGAGCTGCCGACGACCAAGGAGTAGGATTTGGAGGGTCCTAGGCAGGAGGCTGACGCTTTCGATCGTTAGTTTTTTATTGTGCCCTGCCTTTTTCTAAAGGCCTTTGTTTTCTTTTAGTACTAGATAGCTGATGCTTCCATGACGCTTGTATGCCATCGAGTTATGTATTCGAGCCTCGAGGCCCTGGCTTGTAAATAAAGCTTGTATGACTTTATTATTTTTAGAGTGTGTTGTGGGTGATATTTCTTCAGTGAGTCCTTAGGCTTGATCATAGGCATTTGATATATGATTAGTGCACGATTAAGGGGGGCGTCACAGGTTGGTATCGAGCGACTGGCCTCTAAGAACCCCCTTCCTAACTCCTGCCGAAGTTGAGTCTAGCGGTCCCAAAACTGTTTTACTAAACTTGGCGTGTGGCTTACGGGCCCCGAGCCAATTGGGTGTAAGGATCTTGTATTCTCGCTATACTCTGGGACTCCTGATCTCTCTTCTATTCGGGTTAAATTTTTACTAACTCCAACATTAGGATCTCGTGACACATTCCACCGAGTTGAATTATTCCCCCTTGCTTCAAGATTGTGGGCCAGTTCTGCTTAAGGATCCTTTTATCGAGGGCACCCTGTGTTGGTCCACTTGCAGATTCCGGCTCCAAGTTTCTCCGACGATTGATGTAGACTTTGCTATGTCTCGGTTGTGTACTTCCTTACCCGTGCCTCGAGCGCCGCCTAGTGTCAGCCTCCCCTTTCAGCGTCGTTAATGCCGGTTTGTAACCAAGACTATGTGTGGATTGGAATGTTGGTGTTGACTATGATGAAGTATCTATTGCACTGCCTTCATGTTGTGCATGTACATCATGAATGACATTCTATCACCTGCAATTTTGCTTGCTAAAACTGCCCCTGGTGATTGGCCAGGAGGTGGCTGACGATCCTCACCTCCATCCTAATTGCCGCAAGGATGCAGCAGTTTGAATTGAAACGTCACCTCAACGAGAGTCTGGTTTTGGGGTCTGGTTAAAACGTGGGAAACGCAACGATTCTCGTCAGGAGACCTGACCGATCTCACGACAGAATTTGTTCGCTCAATCCATCGGTTTTCCACCACTCCACCAATCCTATGGATGTTATGATGGCTTCGTGATCATGTTTGAGATGGAGTCAGCTAATGTGGCCCCTGACATTACGTCACCCTTTGCGAATTTCACTGAAGGGTCCAGCTGCTCAATGGTGGGAGCCACAAGGGATATGTTGCCTGCAGAGCGTACCCACCTGGCAGGAATTTCAGTCAGAGTATCTGTGCACGGTACATTCCTTCAAGGCTATGATCGACAGAAGAAGCAGGGTTCCGCAACTCTCACAGGGAAGTAATGACTGTGGATGACTACTAAGGAAATTTCTCGAGTTATCCCGCTATGCTAAAGATGATGTCGACACTGAACGCTCGCAAGCAGGAGAAAATTCGGTGAAGGACTGCGGTTCCGAATACAGCGCACTTTCTTGTCTTGATTTTGGGAGGACTGTGCGATTGACGCGAGTCAGGCAAGCCTATCGAGTTGAAAAACTGGTCTGGCTAAATACCAGGAGTCGCTTCAAACGCTACTCGTGATTGTTGTGGCTCATCCTCGGGTCAGCCTGTTCCAGGAAACGTCGAGTTTGGATTCCCGGGCATGAATGTTTAATCACCGACCTGCCTCCAACACCAAGCCATCCTATGTGCACCTCGTCTGCCTTCACCACGAGACAACTAACAGTTCAGGGTGGACAACCTAATGCTTCATGGACAACTCTCAGGGTGCACCACGTCCTCATGTTGGTCGTTAAGAAGATGTGAAGCTGTCGAAAACCGTCGATTAGGAATCGTATATCATAACGGCTGCTATTGAGTTGGCCATGTCAATCCAGTCGATGCTGAAAAGGCCCTGATGAACCAAAATTGTGATGGGTATCCCTTCGTGTTTAATTTCAGTTGCCAGCTTCTGTTCTCTTTGATGAGGGAGCATCGCATGCTTTCGTGTCCCAACAATTGCCTCAGTTGCATGGGCTAGGGGGCCCAATGGAAGAAATTACCCACTCCTCGAGCGGTTCAATCTCGGGGTCCACGTGGCCAAACCTCAAATGGTAAGCCACCACAACCACATCGAGATGGAGGTCCACGTTTTCCGGCTTCCCTCGTTGTGCTCGGACCATCCAAATTGATATCATTCTTGGTATGGAAGGGTTGGACAGCGCATACGCTCTGATTGAATCGGCTACCAGACAGTCTAGCTCCTCATCCTTCTGGCAGACAGTCAAATACTCAGCTAGAACAGTTCAGGAATGCGAGAACGGATATATGTTCTGAAGCATTGATGCATCACCTCTTGAGCATCGAGAATGTCCAGTTATTCGTGATTTCCAGGATGTCTTTCCGGAAGAACTTGTCCAGGAATACCCCTGCTAGAGCTGCCGAGTTTGTCATCGACTTGAAAAACCAGGCACTACCCCCCTATTGCGAAGCGTCCATTATAAGATGCCTCCACACCACCTTCTCGGAGCTTAAGAAAGAATCGGTTAAGTCACTAAGAAGGTTTCATTCCGCCCCAGTTCCTCTGCTTGCGAGCACCTTCCCTCTTTGTCAAGAAAGAAGGGGGGGGGATGGTACGAATCGGTGGTTCCAAGATTATAACCTATCAACCAAGCAACAATTCAGAGCAATTATCAGCCTTCCCAGTCAACGATCTGTATGATTCAATTGCTGTTCCTTAGTATTCTCCAAGCTTGATTTGAATTGGGAATATCATAAGATCCGATTCGTTGAAGAGATATTCCGAAGAGAAGCATTCGTTACTCGCTTATGGTTCTTAGAGTACACTGTCATGTCTTTCGGCCGGGACTAATGCCCAGCTACCTTCGCCGGTTAATGAAACATCTTCAGGACTATCTTGACAAATTCGTGTGGTATATCTGGATGATATTCGGTTTATCGAAGAATGAAGAATGAACATGCCGAAACATCTTCCCTTGTCTGGAAAAAAGCTGCGTGAACATCAACTATAGCCAGTATGTCAAACATGCGGCGAGTTCTGGTTATCGAAAAAGGTGACATATATCGGCCATGTGATTTCCAAAGATTGGCATTGACGTTAACACCAGAACAGTTTAGGCTATTCTTGAAGACTCCGCCGAGAATCAAGCAAGTCAGAAGTTTTCTCGGCCTTGCAAGCTATTGCCGACGCGCGTTTTGTCGAAAATTTCTCAAAGATTGCTAAGCCCCTGATGATCTGCTTCACGAAGGCGTTAGTTTGAGTGGACAGAAAGATGCCAGGAAGTTTTCAAACACTCAAAGACAAGGCATGACATTGCACCAGTTACTTGCTCCTCCAGATTCTCGCAAAAGATTTTGTGATCGATGGTGATCGAATCCGTGAAGGATTAGGCTTGTGTCCTAATGCAAGAGCTAAAGTGATTCCTAGGCTCTAGTCAGTTGCGCCCACGTTGAAGAGAATTTTCGGTACATGATCAGAACTAGCTGCTGTCATTATGCACTCGTGCTGGCGAACATTACCTCCTCGGTAATCGTTGCGAGAGATAAACGGGGATCATAAACGTCTGAAGTACTTGCTTTCACTCAGCCATCTCAACCTCCGTCAGCAAGATGGATGGAGACCATTTGCGGACTATGCATTGGGTTATCTTTTATACCCCTGGCAAGGCTAATGTAAGGGGCTGATGCGTTGAGCCGATTAAATCCTAGTGCTGTTTGAACTTTGAAGGCCAGCTAGAGCAACCACTTCTTATGAGAGCTTCGAAAGTAAAATCGAGATAGTCCTCAAGGATACCTCTAAAAAACCGTGGTCGTTGACCAGACTTGAGAAGGCTGTTCTGTTAAGAGTGCTGCAAGCGAAAGAGCTGAAGTTGATCTGATGAAGAAGGATCTCACCTGGGAAAGTACAGGGATTTCTCGCCTGTTCTAAGATGGACGGACCTGTCTTCAGAGACCGCATTGTCGTACCTCGCTTCGAGCTATGACGGACAAGGCCATGAGGAGGGCACATGATACACCGCTGTCTAATAATCCGGGTGGTAGCACCAAGATGTATCGTGATCTCAGTCAAAGGACTGGTGGTCTAGAATGAAGCAGACATGCTCGATATGTTGGGAATGTGATGTGGTCGTAGCGTTTAAAGCAGAACATCAAAAGCCGACTTGGAATCTGCAACCACTTCATAATTCCTTTTGGAAATGGGAATAAGGTTCAGTGATTCAATTACGGGCCCTTCCCAAGTCACAGAGGGTCACGATGCTATTCTTGTCGTCGTCGACCCAACTTTCCAAAGTTTGCACACTTTCTGCCTGGTCAAGAGACGATCACTGTAGTCAGTAGAAGAATATTATCTACCAGAATTGGTTTCACTCCACGGATCTGAAGGAGGATCAGTTCGGACCGCTGGCGTCTTTTCACCTCCAAAGTTCTGGGAAAGTTCCAAGAAGCTATGGGAAAGCATATTACCTGGAGTTCAGCTTATCACCCCCCAGTCCCAAGGCCAAGTTGAGCGAGTCAATCAGGTCTTTAAGACATGTTTCGGGCTTGTGTTATTTATTTCGGCAAGAAGTGGGAGAATCTTCCCGTGTATGCCGAGAGTTCTCTTATAACACAGCTATCAAGCCAGCTGAAATGGACCCCCCTTCGAAGTTCTATATGGACGAAGTGTCGAACCCCTCTGAATTGCGTAAGAAAATGGGAACGGACCCTCGTTTTGGCGTCTGGGATTATATCCAAGACGCTTGAAGAGCAAGTCCGGATTGTACGAGAAAATCTAAGGCGGCTCAGGACGGCCAGAAGAGCAACTTATGATGTAAACGGTTGGGGTTTGATCTATCAATCCTGTTGACAGGCTTATCTTCGAGTCACTCCTATGAAGGGCCCTCGCCGACTTCGGAATTAAGGGCAAGTTAGTACACGTACATTGGTCCTTTCCGGCCTGTTGATAGACGTCCGGTCAGGTGGCATATAAACTAGAGTGCCGCCACAATTCTCGCATATCCACGACGTCTTCCATGTGTCGCAAATTCGTCAAATGCTTCAAGGGATCTCCGCGCCGCCGTAGTAGATCAACGAGGTTTTTGCTCGAATTGCAGATGACCTGATCTACAAGAGAATCCGATCCGCAGTCTCGATGAAGTGGAACGTCGCAATCGTCAGAAAGACGACCAAGTTCCGAAATTTGCAGTGGTCGAATCACACGAAGTGAAGCCATTGGGCACGCCGAGGATCATCTCGGGAAGAATACCCCGACTTATTTCTTCTACCTCCTGAATTCTCGGGAGAAGAAGTTCTTTTAGAGGAGGAGAATTGTAAACACCCACGGTAAGGAATATAAAGCACTGTGACATAATGATAATCTGCCAAGCATCTCATTTGCAATGCTTAATCACAGTGGTCAATCTTTCAATTCAAATTGCATCTCTGACAAACCAATTCAATTCGAAGTGCAAAATAAAGTTGCACAAATATTTGCTGGAAAAAATGTTCATCATCTTGCAATAATCCCAAAACAATTATATGTTAAGGAACACAAATCACTTTGAGCAAAAATGAGATTAGCAATTATAACAGCACCATTTTGGCATTTTCAAAATGCTATCATTTAGAATATTCCAAATGAAGTCCATTGAATCCAATAAGGCCTCCAAAATATTTGTGGTAGTGGTAGTGCTAATATTGTTCGAGAATTATGGGACTTGGTGTCACATTTTTCAGAATAACTATGGATGCCCAAACAATTCCTTTCCTCTCTGTTAATAAGTAAAGAAAAAAAGAAAAGAAAAAAAAAAGAAAGGAAGTTGGCCTTACTACTACCTGGCGAGGCCCAGCCACCACCAGGGCCCCTTCCCTCCTCACCCTATATCTATAACTTCGCCGTTTTGTCAGCGCGTCCAGGGCCGCACCGGCTCGATTCTTGGGTGAGACGACGGGACACGGCGACGTTTTCGCAGCTCGGCATTGGGGATAAGATCCGCCCCGTTCCTCTCCCCTGGCCTCCTCATCCATTTGCCCCCCTCCTCCTCGTTTTCCTTCGCTCGTGCTCGCCTTTCTCTCCCTCGGCCGAGCGCCATCGTCTCCGCCCTCCGTCGTCGCCCGCGGACACCGGCCGGCCTCGTGCTCGCTGGTTTCGTCCGCAGTCCGCCAGCGTGTGCCACGTCTCCTGGTGCCTCCAGCGGAGCCAGGGAGGCCTGAATGGCTGCTGATTCTTCGTCGTTCCCACTCTCCGGCCCACCGCCAAACCGACGCATCGATTCGCCGATTCCCCTGAGCTTCCGTTTCACCCAAGGGTCGGCCTATGACCGACTCGGTGAGCATCCCAGTCGCCTCCCCCTCTTTTCTTGGCTCTGCTAGCTGCCTCATTTGGCCTGTCCTTTCCGCCCGAGCTCCGGCGGGTGCCGATTGCCGGCGTATACGGTCGAGTAAAAGCAGTCCGAGACCCACACGCCGCATAATGCTCTGGCGCGCGCAATAGGCCGCCCAACACTTAGCCAACTCGAAACCTCCCCTAGTAGCAGCTAGCGTGATGGCCGAACTCCGCGCGTGGCCGCGTAGACGTATTTGGCGACTCCTTTTATCATCGTGATGACCCTC